>JAAGEH010000005.1:44543497-44664504 GCA_011751065.1 Lasiurus cinereus
GAGAGAGACATCATTGATGAGAGAGACTTTGAGCGGCTGTCTCCTGCACGCCCTACACTAGGGATGGAGCCTGCAAGTGGGACTCATGGTTGGATTCCCGGTCAGGGCAAGCCCAGGTTTTTGGCTTGTCCCCAGTGGGGGCGTCCAGGAGGCAGCTGATCAATGATCTCTTTCACCATTGATGTTTCTCTCTCCCTCTCTCTCCCTCTCTCTTCCTCTCTGAAATCAGTAAACTTACATATTTTTTAAAATGTAGAATGACTATTTAAAAAAATTGTTATTGTTTGATTTCATCAGCAACAAAAGCATCCTCTCTTGTATCTGTTGCCTGAGAGATGCTTTTTGTCGTGCTGAGGTGTCAGCATGAAAGGTCTGTTGGGTCAAACATCTGAAGTTTTGGTCTCAATGGAGACATTTTCTCTGTGAATCACTTGGTTGTTTGAGAATCGAGGTTTGATGGCATGTTCATTTCCTGTACTGACTCCACTGCATGGGCACGAGGTGGGCATTAGTCAGGTGCCAAGAGGAACAGCCACCCCATACCTGCCAGGCCAGTGTGGTCTCCAGTCCTTTTCTCTGGGAGCAGAGGGCAGGCAGTGACCCTCAGGATGTGTCGTTGCAGTCTCAGTTGTGGAAGAAGGAGGCAGAGTCTAAGAGATTACATGGCCTCTTTGCTCTTTGCAACCAAGGAGCCACTGAGTTCTGTCCATCTGGTCACATTTCTTGCCTCTCCTTGCCTCCCTGATCAGCCTCACTGTTTCTGTTCACTTTTTTATTTTGTCTGTACCCCCATGTTTACTGTAGTATTGTTTAAAACAACCGAAGTGTTCATGAATAATTAAGTAGATAAAGAAGTTGTAATTGTAGCACAGCCAGCGTGGCTCAGTGATTGAGCACCAACCTCTGAGCCAGGACTCTATCCATTGAGCCAAACCAGCCTGGGCTGATGATTCCTTTTTTATGTTGTTGATGGCCTCACCAAGTTCCTTGAGGGTCAAACTAAGTCCCTTGGACATCCTTACAGCCACTGTTTTAAACTCCCTATCTGATAGTTTCCTTGTTCCCATTTCATTTAGTTCCTTTTCTGGAGATTCTTCCTGTTCTTTCATTTGTGACGTGTTTCTTCATCTTTGCATTTGGGTTCTGCTCACTTCAAACATGCACAGCTCTCTTCAGTCTCCGAATGAGTCCATCTGCTTCCAGGCCTTATTATTGGAGGAAGGAGGCCAATGGTCTAACCCTGGCAGTCCAGGCTGGTCCAGCTGCCTCTCTTGTCTCCCTCCTTGTTGGGTCTTATCAAATAATTGAATTGATGCCCCTCCCCTAGAAGCTGATCTTTAGACCACAATGAACATTCCCTTTCGCTTAGACCACATTCCATTTGCTAAGACCCCTACTGCTCCACTCCAGGCCTTTCCAGAATCCTGGCCACTCAGGGAGCTCCCCATGGAAAAAGCCCACCTCTGTCTCCCCATCCCAGGGTGCTGGCACCACTTTGGAGGCTCAGCCCATCTGGCTATATATATAAAAGCCTAATATGCCAAGTATCCCCTTGGGAGTTCAATTGACTGGGAGTTTGATTGCTCCCTATGATGCGCACTGACCACCAGGGGTGGCAAGGAATAAAGGAAGGCCCCAGCCAGCAGCTGGCAGCTAGGGAAGAAAGGCTCCAGCTGGCAGTTGGCAAGCCCTAGGAACCCTACCCATTCACAAATTTTGTGCACTGGGCCTCTAGTAGATTTATAATTCTTTACTCCTTTGGGCCTCATGCATTCCTTCTTTGGTGACCCTAACATTTGGTGCCAAAACTTGGGAGGGTCCCATGGGGAAGGGGAACAATTTTCCTGGCTTGAGTCACCCCGAGTTTGCTACTTGGAGAGTAGCTCGTCCTGGGCTTTCCTCCAAATCACATGTGGGTGACTCGATTGCCAGCCTCAATTAGGTCTCCTTCCCTTATGGGGTCTTCCCCAGCCAGCCAAGGAGGATGCTGGATCAAGAATCTCTCCTTTTCCATTGCTGACCCTCCATCCCATACCGGACAATCTTCTCTAGGTTAGTGAAGTCCACAATTCCCCTTGTCTCCGGTCTTCTGCCCACTCTCTCTCACTGACTTCTCAGAAGTCGCTCGCCTCGAAAGTCCTTTGGGTCCTTCTGGACTGGGGATGCCCAGTTCAAAGGGTCACCTCTCATTTCTTGTGGTGATTTGTTTAGCAGCGGGAATGCCTGCCCTAAACTGTCACCTTGGATTTGTGGTCTGTCATTCACCCTTTCTCTTATGGGCACATTCGTGGGGGAGATCATGCCTAAGCACCTCATTTTCTTTTGTAACACTGTTTGGTCACCACACAAACTAGATAATATGTCTCAATGGTCTCAAAATGGCACTTTCAATTTTAACACATTGCACAATTTATTTTTATTATTTTTAAAATATGCTCTTATTGATTTTAGAGAGAGAGGAAAGGAAAGGAAGAGAGAGAGAGAAGCATCAATAAGAGAGAGATATCTATCGGCTGCCTTCTGCAGGCCCCCTACTGGGGATCAAGCCGGCAACCTGGGCATGTGCCCTGAGCAGATATTGAGCTAGTGAACTCTTGGTGCCTGGGTCAGTGCTCAACCTCTGAGCCACACCAGCTAGGCCACATGGTGTAATTTAGATAATTGCTGTTACCACAATGGACAATGGTCAGAGATTTCCTACGTCCAGGCCTTTTCACCCTTCCTTCTTGACCCTCCCTCTCTTTCAGTCCTGCTCTACCCATCATATTCTTCTTCACACACAACATCACCCCCTAAAACTTCTGATTCTGAATCTACTTTTGGCCCAGAAGACCACCAGCTTCCACAGCCCTACGCGTCCCCTCTCTCACCTGCAGTGGGGTCCCTCTTAACCAGCAATCACCTTCTTCTCTGACCCTTGAGAGCCCAAATTTCAAGAACTAGAGCTCCAATACAGACTTTCCTCACCTAACACCCACTCTCGGGCCACCCAGAGGGTGCCTTCCTCAACAGCCGCTCTATTCCCACATCCACTCTACCCCTGAGCAGGGCAGCAGGAACTGAAGGGATTGTCTGGCTGCACATCCTATTTTCTATGTCTGACCACGCACAAATGAGAGGTGTCTCAGGTCTTTTTCCACCGACCCTCTCACCTTTATCAAAGAATCTGAATGCCTGACCCAGTCTTATGGACATCCATGTCCTCCCCTCCTTCTCTCTCACCCAGAGGAGAAAGAGTGTGTCTGCCTAGCAGCTCAGGACTGTGCCCATGCCCATCCATTCATAGATAGGACATGCATCCAACCTGGTTGGCCCTGACATGGTCTCCTGCACTGACCTGAGATGGGACTATCGGATAATTCTCTAGGGCTGGCTCCATAGCCATATAATCCACTGTCTCATTGCCGGAATCAAAAAGGCTGCCCATAAGACGCTCACCTAAGACAAACTTAATGAAATCACTCAGGGCCCTGATGGAAACCCAGCTCTCCTCCTGTCCTGCCTTACAGAGGCCTTACAAAAATTGAGCACTTAGACCCCATCCCCAGCGGGAGCTCTCCATCTGAACACCCATTTTATAGCCCAATCAGCCTCTGATATAACCCATTAGCCGCAAACTTCAAAAAATAGACACAGGTCCACAAACCTCTCAAAAACACCTCATTAAACGTGTCTTTAAGATCTTTAATAATAGAGACAAGGAGACTCAAATCCAAAAGCAAAGGCGAGACCAGGCCAAGGCCTATAAGGAGGACTTCCAGCCCCTAGCCACCACACTTATGAACCCCCAAAAATGTTGGTCCTCCTATCTTGGATAAGCCAAGGGCTAAGCCTCCTCTGGGCCCATGCCTCAAATGCAACAAAGAAGGACACTGAACCAAGTCCTGCCCAAATCCGAGACCCCCGCCTGAGCCCTGCCCAAGGTGCAGAAGAGAAGGACACTGGAAATGAGACTGTAGTCTGGCCCCTCCAGGTCGGACCTTAGCCAGTCCAGCACGGCCGCCCTCTGGATCAGGTGTGGAGACCCTAGGCCCCCTGGGACTGGCTACTGAAGACTGAAGCTGTACAGGCCCTGACAGAGCCCCACAGACTTACATCACCAGGACAGAGCCTCAGGGAAGGACTGTGGTGGTAGGTAAGCCAATCTCCCTTTTAATTGAAACGTGGCCACTTATTCTGCCCTCCCTGAATTCGCTGGGACCCTTATTCCCTCCTCAGTCTCCATCATGGAGGTTGACAGATTAGTCTCACAGTGATTAGCCACCTCACCTCTACACTGCATCTTATTAAATACTCTCATTCACTCTTTTCTCATTCTACTTTGGTGCCTGACTGGGGCTATGACACATCTCCTCATAAAGCCCAGTTGTCCAGAATCACAGTCACCTACCTTGGTTTCACTCTCACCCCCACAAAGCTGAACCATTACTGTTAGATCACTGAAGGAGGAAAGCACGAGGCCAGAGTGGTGAGGGATCACAAAATATTCGATCACCAGGTGTCTGAACCTGGGTGGCTCCAGCCCCCAGTGACAGAAGTCTGCTTAAAGGACTTTTGGCAGGCTTTTTTTTCAGGGTAGAGACTTCTTTATGCAGATGTGGAAGGGAGAAAATGGAATGTGGTCACCATAGGTGAAATGTGGTCAAAGGGAATGTCCTTAGTGAAATGACCTGGAAAGCCAATTCCCAGGTGAGGGATAGCAATTCAATTATTTGATCAGACCTAACAATTCAGCCTTTTTGTTTTATGGGTTAGGGATGAAGGTCATATCTTCTGTACTTGCATCCTGCTGAAGTGGGACGTTGAGATCACAGGGGAATGGACTTTGATAGTAGTGCACTGGATGAGAGATGCAGCAGCATGATTTCTCCAAGAGACTGGTTGATGAAGGCTTGAGAGCATTCTGTTGAATGACTTGAGAGGTAAAAGTTGGTCCCGAGGCTGCCACAGCATCACTTGTCTAGTTTTGCTCCTTTTTGGCCTGGAGCTAAAAGACAGCTGAGACCTAGATGTTACCTTTAAGGGGGCAGGATCTCAGTTGCATGATGAGTGATATGAAAGGGGAGGAGAGGTTACCCTGGGGGTGAGATTCTTATTTTCCCATTTTGCCCCTTGCTAGGCATCCATAGGTTTCTTGTAGGTCCTGAGACAGGGCTTCAAAATAGGTAGAACAATGGTTAAGCTCCCTATGGCAGTTCCAACCCCTGCTGTGATGCCAAGGGTTATTGTGAGAAAGGACTTTTCTTTTTGTCAGATATGCTGGATTACAGGGACAGTTAAAGATTTATTATTGGGTGAGAGACCAGAGTACAAGTTCCTATCCAATTGATGGGGAGACAGATGTATGTGTTTTCCCTACAGAGGAAGAAGAAGCCCCAATCATGGAGACAAGTTGAAAGGTGTAAAGGAGAAGAAGTGGACTAAAGGGTATGAGATTCCCTTCTAGTTCTGCACTCTAAGCTGAGAGGGTAGTCACCAGGGTGCTACCAATAAGGGTGGCAGATAAGTGGTTGAGATCCCATTGCAGTGAAAGTGGGAGGAAACACTAGAATGGGCTGTTATCCAAGGGAAAAGAGAAAGGGAAGGAAAGGAGCAGTTGAAGCCAGGGACCTGGATGGTTGGATAAGAAGTAAGACACTGCACTCAGACCAGCCAAATTTAATATTTTAAATTTCCTGAGGTTGTAACCTCCCATTCACTGGCTTAACTTCTACCTTAATCCTTCCTGTTTTTATTTTAAGCCTTAAACTCTTACATTAAAGAGGTGGTTTTTTTTTTTTTTTCCCAAACAGAACAACCAACTTGGTTGCCTTCCAGAAAAACAGGTAAGAGAGAGAGACATGCTGGCCAATACTGCAATGTATACATCTCAAGTAAAAGTAACTTAATTTTTATTTATGGTGTATCATTAATGGTGAGATTTAATGTTTAAATAATAAATTTAGTTTATTTTTTAAACAATAGTGCAAGAGATTTTTAAATTGCTTCTTTTTTAAGGTTAAATTTACTTCTAAACAGCTTCTTTTTGGCTAATGCTCATTTGCATATGTATACAAATTTTACTTTAGACTTTACTAGAACCAGTTACTCATAAAATATTAGCTTCTCATATGAATGAGTTTATATGAGAATTTGATTATATATATATTTTTAAAAATTAAATCTTTATTATTTAGATTATTACATTTGTTTCTCTTTTTTTCCCCTCATAGCACCCCTCCACCCAGCTCCCACCCTTCTCTCTGCCTTTACCTCCCTCTCATTGATCTCATCCATAGGTGTATGATTTTTGTCCAGTCTCTCCCTGTACACCCCTCACCCCTTTCCCCCTGAGAATTATCAGTCCACTCCCTTTCTGTGCTCCTGATTCTATTATATTCACCAGTTTATTCTGTTGATCAAATTTTTAATTCACTTAATTTTTAGATTCACTTGTTGATAGATATGTATTTGTTGTTCATAATTTTTTGTCTTTTACCTTTTTCTTCTTCCTCTTCTAAAAAAGTACCTTTCAGTATTTCATATAATACTGGTTTGGAGTTGATGAACTCCTTTAGCTTTTTCTTTTCTGTGAAGCTCTTTATCTACCCTTCAATTCTGAATGATAGCTTTGCTGGATAGATTATTCTTGGTTGTAGGTTCTTGCTATTCATCACGTTGAATATTTCTTGCCACTCCCGTCTGGCCTGCATCATTTCTGTTGAGAAATCAGCTGACAGTCATATGGGTGCTCCCTTGTAGGTAATGAACTGTTTTTCTCTTGCTGCTTTTAATATTCTCTCTTTTGTCTTTTGCTCTTGGTATTTTAATTATGATGTGTCTTGGTGCCGTCCTCTTTGGATTCCTTTTATATGGGGTTCTGTGTGCTTCTTGGAGTTGTAAGACTATTTCTTTTACCAGATGTGGGAAGTTTTCAGTCATTATTTCTTGAAATAGGTTTTCAGTATCTTGCTCTGTCTCTTCTTCTAGCACCCCCACAATTCTGATGTTGGTACGCTTGAAGCTGTCCCAGAGGCTCCTTACATTATCTTCACATTTTTGGATTCTTTTCTCTTCTTGCTTTTCCAGTTGAGTGTTTTCTGCTTCTTTATATTTCAAATTTTTGACTTGATTCTTGCCTTCCTCTAGTCTGCTGTCAGAACTCTGTATAATATTTTTTATTTCAGTCAGTGTCTCTAGTTGGTCCTTTTTCATCTTCTCTTTGGACTCACTACATTTATCCATCATCTCTAGCATCTCTAGTTGGTCCTTTTACATCTCCTCTTTGGACTTGATAAATTTATCCATCTTTTCTAGCATATTCTTGAAAAACCTTATAAATGTGGTTTTGAACTCTATATCCAGTTGTTTTTTCCCCTCCATTTCTTTTGTTTGTGATCCCTTCCCTTGTCTCGGTATTTTCACTATGCCAGGGAAACTTCTGTGTTGAATTCAGCCTTATGATACCAGATTTGCAAAACCGAAGAAGCCTCTGTTGAGCTTGGGATGGGTGGAGTCTCAGGGCTTGAGGGACTGCCTTGCCTTCCAGTCGGCCCAGCCTTCCACGGCCCCTGAGTCTCATGTGACTGGGTAATCGCTAGAGCGGTCCTTGTGCATGCACACCCGCAGTGCCTTTAGACCGCTGCCTTTCCAGCTCCCCAGCGCACCAGGACCACACGAGTCTAAGTCTCCAGGGTTTCACCCGAAACAGGAGCTTAGTGGAGTCAGAAGTGGCACAGTTGGGAGGGTCTGTCTCCCGCCCACTTGAGAAAGCCAGTGGCACAATCAGCAATCTGTCCTTTGCGCAGTGCTGTGCGCGCCACCAGACCTCTGATCTTTTGCGACTCCCCTAAATTTCCATGCACCTCTTCCTTTTCACAGTCCAAACTCCCCCCGTATGAGTTTCGGCTGGATCTGGGGTTTAGTGTCATAAGATAAGGGGTTCAATGCCATTGGGAGTCTGCGTTTCTCTCCTGCCAGAGAAAGCCAGCCAAGTACTCCGGCACCCGCTCTCTCAGCGCACGCGTCTCCGTACCTCCTTTGGGTCTCCGTGAGCCCCTCTCTTTCCTTCTAGCTGTAGAATTTACACTCAGCCAGTTTTCCTGTGGTTCTGGATGATATCTGTTCTGTCTTTTAGTTGTAGTTTTGAAATTGTTGTGCGAGGCAGCAGTGTAGGTGTTTACCTATGCTGCCATCTTGGATTCTCCTCGAATTTGATTATATTTTGAAAATCTAACTTATCAAGTAATTCAAATATGCTTCTTTATTAAAAAGTAAGTAAACTTATACATTTGACCCATGTGACTAATCTGTCAACTGCAATAATAGAAATTGAGGAGGGAACAGATGCCCCTGTCTGCAGCCAATCTGAATAGCAGGATGGGTATGGGTCTGAGGCATTATGTATGCTCCTGTCTTAAAATTCTGCTGCTGAATATTCTGATTTAACTTAAGAAGTATCCAGCAACCTTGTCTTTCAACAGTTCTCTTTTCCTTCTCATCACATACACGATGTTCACAAATTTCATACTTTCAATTAGCCTTCAAACCTTCTTTCTATGTCCTTCAAAAATGCATGAATATGCCAAGGCCAGTTTGGGTCAGTGGATAGAGAGTCGGCTTTCGGACTGAAAGGTCCCAGGTTCGATTCCAGTTGGGGGTATGTACCTTGCTTGCGGGCACATCTCCACTATGGGGCATGCAGGAGGTGGCTGATCGACGTCTCTCTCTCATTGATGTTTCTGACTTTCTATCTCTCTCCCTTCCTCTCTGTAAAAAATCAATAAAATATATTTACAAAAAAAATGCATGAATATGCCTCAGACCTTCCATTAAGTATTTCTACTCTGATATTCTTTCTTTCTGTCATACCTTCAGCAACTTGTACAGACCTTTTCTTTCTTTTTTTAAATGTGTTAGGATTCTTCACTCTTAGAACTATGTCGGAAGCCAACATTGTTCTCACTAAATGGATGTAAACAGGAGGCCAGAAGGCTGGTCAACCTTAATTGCTCTGAAAGGTCAGAGCTAATTACTCACTGTTTAGTTGAAAACATTGTTAGCTAAAGCAGCCTCTACCTGTTTGTTTCATGTTAATTTTTGTTATTGTAATTTCCTGCCTAAAGGCTAGGGGTGTGTCCAAAAGCCTTAATAAAAGGGAGAAAAAGGCCAGAGCAAGTAGTAGTCCTTTCCACTAGAGGAAGGCTCCTGCCTGTCCCCCCAATATCGCCAAATTAATGTTTTCTAGTCTCTCTTTTTGTTTGCGTGCGGCCTCCTTCAGAACCTGAACCCTGAACCGGGAACCCTGAACCACGTGGGACTTGGAAAGAGGTTCTCAGAGAACTACCTTAATTTTTCAATGATAACCAAAGAGTAAACAGCCAAAATTTCTTAGATTGACATTTATCAATACACTTTAAGCACACTCTTACTTTCAAGAAACTATGCATTCAACAAGGTACAAGAAACCTTTGTAATAAAAACTAGGAGCAGGCTAATTAAAACATGCTTAGCACCTGAGTCAATTTGGCTCAATGGATGGAGAGTTGGCCTGTGAACTGAAAGGTCCCAAGTTTGATTCCAGTTAAGGGCACATGCCCAGGTTGTTGGCTCAACCCCCAATGGGAGACTTACAGGAGGCAGCCGATCCATGATTCTCTCAGCATGGATGTTTGTTCTCTCTTTTCCTCTCAGAAATCAATAAAAATATATTTAAAAAATTTTTCTAGCAATCAATGTTTCAGTATTGCATGCTATTTTAAAATATTTTAGATGTTTATCATATAACCCAGCAATGCTTCCAAGCCTTTAAGTTACCAAACACTTGAGAAAATTTAATGTAGGCATATGAGGCTGGAGAAAAGGCAGGAGGAGGAGGGAGCAGGCCCCACAGCCCCAGGCCTCTAGCCACTTGGATTCAAACTGCCACATTTTCCCTTAGAGATAACATGCTAAGGTTTGGGAGATAATGAGCTTAGCTTCTGATAATAGCTGGACTGTTAAGTAAGCATGTGCAGTAAAGAAAGTTGTTCTTTGGGAAGGGTGGGATTGGGGGTGGTGAGAATGCACTTAGGTCAGAGCAGTCTTCAGAGCATTAAAGAGGGTGAGAGTTTTGGCCTTGGGACTTAAAGGCTCAGTGAGGGGGTCCCTTTGCTATGTCATGTTAGAGAGGAGCTTGCAAGAAGACTAAAGTTGTGAACCCAGAGGAGAGAGTACCCAGTGAGCCTGAGAAATGAGAAAATTTCTTGTTCAGAGAAGAGGACAGTCATGGAAGAGATAAGGAGATAAGGCATTTATAGTCCAAGGAATGGCTTGGCCTTGTGGGGTGAGAGAGTGAAACTGAGGTAGGTGACTGTGGTTTAGAACAACTGGATTTTATTGAGGGAATGCATGGTAGCCCTGGTCGGGCATCAAGGTAGAATGAGAAAAGAGTGAATGGGAGTATTTAATAAGATGCAATGTAGAAGTGAGGTGGCTAATTGTTGTGAGACTAATCTGTCAACCCCCATAATGGAAATTAAGGAGGGAACAAGGATCCCAGCGAATTCAGGTGGGCAGAATAAGTGACCACGTGTCCATTAAAAGGGAGGTCAGCTTACTTGCCACCACAGTCATTCCCCAAGGCTCTTTCCTGGTGATGTAAGTCTGTGGGACCCTGTCAGGGCCTGTACAGCTTCAGTCTTCGGTAGCCAGTCCCAGGGGTCCTGGGAGCTCCAAACCTGATCCAGAGGGTGGTTGTGCTGGACTGGCTGAGGTCCGACCTGGAGGGGCCAGACTACAGTCTGATTTCCAGTGGCCTTCCCTTCCGCACCTTGGGCAGGTCCCAGGCGGGGGTCTTGGTTTTGGGTAGGACTTGGCTCAGTTTCCTTCCTTGTTGCATTTGAAGCATGGGCCCGGAGGAGGCTCAGCCCCTGACTTACCCTCAGTTGGAGGAGGACTGGCACTTGGTTCAGGGTTCATGAGAGTGGTGGCTAGGATCTGGAAGGCCTCTTTCTGGGCCTCAGCGGGGCATGGTCTTGCCTTTGATTTTAGATTTGAGTCTCCTTGTCTCTATTATTAAAGACCTTAAAGGTCAGGTTAACAAGGTCTTTTTGAGGGGTTTGTGGACCTGTGTCTATTTTTCAATGTTTATGCTGTGTGTCAGAGGCTGATTGGGCTATAAAATGGGTGTTCAGAAGGCAGGTTCCCACTGAGGAGGTGGGGTCTAAGGTGGTCAATTTCTATAAGGCCTCTGTAAGGCAGGAGGGGAGGAGAGCAGGGTTTTTGTCAGGGCCCTGTGTGATCTCATTAAGTTTGTCAAATTTCTTAGTAAAGGTGGTCGGGACAGTCGAAAAAGATCTGAGATGCCTCTCAATCTGTGAGGATGGACATAGAGAATGGGAGGTGGACTCAGACTATACCCTCAGTTCCTGCTGTCTCCCTTGGGGGTAGAATGAGCACGGGCATAGAAGAAGCTGTTGAGGAAGGCAGTCTCTGGGTGGCCTGAGAAAAAGTGTTAGATTGAAAAGGCTGTTTTAGAGCTCATGTTCTCAGGATTTGAGCTCTCAGGCACTGGGAAGAAGGTAGTTACTGGTTAGGAGGGTCTGGGTTTTGGGAATCTACTGCAGGTGAGGAAGGGGTGGAAGTGGAGGTCCGTGGTCTGCTGGGTCAAGAGTGGATTCAGAATCAGAAGTATTGGGGGTAAGATGTTTTGTGTGAAGGAGAAAAATCTGATAGGTAGAGCAGGACTGAGCGAGAGGATTTGGCCTGACGCGTGGAAAAGGCCTGTATGTAGGGAATCTCTGACCATTTTCCATTGCAGTGACAGCAATTATCTAAATTGCTCAGTGTGTTAAAATTGAACGTCCTGTTTTCAGGCCATTGAGACTTATTATCCAGTTTATGTTGTGGCCAAACAGTGTTACAAAAGAAACTGAGGGCCTTGGGCATGACCTGCCTCCCCCCTCCCCCAACAAGTGTGCAGAGGGAATGTGGAGTGGCCCATGAGTGGAAGGGTGAGTAATAGACCACAAATCCAAGGTAACTGTTTAGGGCAGGCATCCCTGCTGCTAAACAAATCACCATGAGAATTGAGAGTTGACCCTGTGGGTTTGGCGTCTCCAATCTAGAAGGACCCAAAGCCAAACGGCTAAGTAGTCTTCTGGCCTAGCGCTGGGACTTTTGAGGTGAGTGACTTCTGAGAAGTCAGTGAGAGAGAGGGGGCAGAAGACCAGAGACGAGGGGAATTGTGGAACATCACTCACTTAGAGAAGTTTGGCCAGTGTGGGATGGTCAGCAATGAAGAAAGAGAGATTCTCAGTCTGGCATCCTCCTTGGCTGGCTGGGAAGACCCCATAAGGGAAGGAGGCCTGATTGAGGCTGGCAATTGAGTCACCCAAGTAGGATTTGGAGGAAAGCCCAGGACGAGCTACTGCTGCCTACTGCTCTCCAAGTAGCAAACTCGGGGTGTTCAAAGCATGGCGATGGTCCCCATCCCTGTGGAACCCTCCTGGGTTTTGGCACCAAAAGTAGGTCACTGAAGGAGGAATGCACAAGGCCAGAGTGGTGAGGGATTACAAATTTATTCAATCATCCACACACCGGTGGCTGAGCCTGCTTGGTTCTAGCCCCCAGTATGGGAATCGGCAGCTTTTAAAGGACTTTTGGTGGGCTTTTTTTTTTTTCTTCTGGGCAGAGACTTCTTTATGCAGATGCTGAGGGGAGAGAATGGAATGTGGCCACCATAAGTGAAATGTGGTCAAAGGGAATGTTCTTAGTGAAATGATCTGGAAAGCCAGTTCCCAGGGGAAGAGTATCAATTCAATTATTTGATCAGACCTAACAATTACCTTCCCATAGACCAGCTTTAGTCTTCTTACAAAGGCCCTCTATGATGAGAGGGACTCCTCACTGAGTGTTTAGATCCCAAGGCCAGCATTCTCACCCTTTAATGCTCTGAAACTGCTCTCACCTCAGCGCCTTCTCACTCCCCTTCCCAAATAACAACTTTATTTACTGCTAAACTGCAAACACTTAGCAGTCTAGCCATCATCAGAAGCTGAACTCATTATCACCCAAACCTTAGTATGTTATCTCTCAGAAAAAATGTGGCTGTTTTAAATCCAAGTGGCTGGAGGCCTGGAAACTGCCTTCCTAGAACAGACTTGGGGGCCTGCTCCCTCCTCCCCCTGTCTTTTCTCCAGCCCCATATGTCTGTTCATACTCTCCCAAAGTCTTTTGGTAAATGCAAAGGCTTTGGGGCATTGCTGGGTTAAATGATAAACATCTAAGTATTTTTAAGTAACAAAATACTGAAACATTGATCATTAGACAAGTTTTAAATTCACCTGCTCTTTGCTTTTCGTAAGAAGGTCTCTTATACTTTGTTGAGGGTATATTTTCTTGCAAGTAAGAGTGTATTTAAAGTGTGTTATGGTTGTTTGTGAATGGATAGAAAGGTTTGTGAAAGTTGTAGAAAAGTTTTTCCAGTGAGTCTGGACCTGATCCCCCTGACATCCCAGGAGACCCCTCTCTCTGAATAAGCTAACACAGCCCACCCAGGTCCTCCTGTGGCTTAAGACCTTAGATTGAAGCCTAGACGTTCTTTATTTCCAGTGCTCATTCAGTCCTGAACACTGTCATTGAAAGCCTCAGAGGTTTTCCTAGTAGCATTTAGGAACCTCTCTCCCCCTTTCGAACCTTCTTAAAGGTTTTTCATTCTGAGTCAAGAATGATAGTGTAACACAGGGAGATAATAAAGCAGATCAGGAGACAAAGGCAGCAGCTCAGAGGAAGCCCCCATCTCCACAGCTCTCAGCTAAACCAATATAACATCCTAATATACTCCAGAGGAACTTCAGTCCAATTAACTAGTGGGACCACTCAGGAAGACCCATGGTTAAAATTTCAGGGAAAGTATATCCTTCCCCAGGGACAGGCCCACCATATCTTATAGGCTACCCACAATTCCCTATAGATAGGGTACAGACCACCTCTACAACTCCTAATCCCCCATCACATGCCCTAGCCTAGTCTTCCTACTGCAAGATATCCCCCAAACCTGTTCTACTTGGTACTCAGTATCTACCCAAGGACAGAGTAGACCTCCTTTCCCCACTCATCAGCAAGGGGCCAACTCCCTGGACAAGACTGGCAGATTGCCTTCACTCACTTGTCCCCTATTAGAAGGACCAAGTATCTCTTAACCCTTATAGACACCTTCTTGCAGGTTAAGAAAAGCACTCCCCAGTGACAAGGCCCTTATCAGGTACACCTAACCACCCTACTGCAGCTAAACTACTGGACACACCCCTTGGTTCCACCTTCCAGATTAAAACCCATCTCAGGATCCTCCATCACGTGAGCTAAGTCCCCTAAGTATCACAGCCATCAGGTCTGGCCACCAGATTCAGCCTTGCCCACATGGAAGCAGACAAATCCGCCATGTTCTAGCTACTACCCCCTCTCTCTTCCCATCAGGATTCTCACCTTCCTATGGAACACCCTTCTTCAAGGGAACTTGGCTTCCTCTAGAGATTTCCTTCCTTCTAGATCCTGAACATACCCTTCTCCCCTTGGGACAATCCCAACCCTGGAAGTGGGAATCAGCTCTCCTTCTCATCCGATCTCAGCCCTCCTCTCTTGCATCCACAGGGAACCTTCTTGCCTCCTTGTCTCCAACCAACACTTAACCTAAGTGTTAAGTGTTTAGATCCCATTCCCTCCTAAGCCAGACCAATCCAGCTTTAGCCAGGACTGCTGGCTCTGCCTTCCCCTCTCTTCTTTAGCATATACTACCATCCCTATCCCAATCAAGACAAGGAATAGGGCAAAGATCACTCTATCTTATAAAAAAGACAAAGGAACTGTGTTCCTCGAAAAGGCAGACACCCTTCTAGGTAATTATCATGCAGCTCAGGCATCAAGCCTCCCTCCTCTTCCATTCTTATAGTCTATCTCCTACTAAAGTGGCTCCTTTCTCTCTCCTGGTCATAGGTCCCATCACCCTACATACCCTACTAATTGCCCAAGCCCCTTTGTGCTTTACAAGGTCACAGGGCAGTATATCAATAGGCCATTTCGCATCATCAGCTTGTAACTCCACAGCTGACCACGAACTATGAACGGCCAGTGGTCTCAACAGTTTAACTGCCAGGTCTCCCCAGAAGCCAATGGTTATTTCCTACAGCCAGTCTGTTTTTCTTCTCCTCCTCCTCCCACTCCTCCTCCCCTCCCCCCTTCTCCTCCTCCTCCTTCTTTTTAAAATAAATATTTATTGTTCAGATTATTACAATTGTTCCTCTTTAACACCCCTATAACTCCCCTCCACCTGGCTCCCACCCCACCCTCTGCCCTTACCCCCCCTCCATTGTCCTCATCCATAAGTGTTTGATTTTCCAGTCTCTTCCTGCACCTCCCTCACCTCTTTCCCTGAGAATTATCAGTCCACTCCCTTTCTATGTCCCTGATTCTATTATATTCACCAGTTAATTCTGTTCATCAGATTTTTAATTCACTTGATTTTTAGATTCACTTGTTGATAGATATGTATTCGTTGTTTGTAATTTTTATCTTTACCTTTTTCTTCTTCCTCTTCTTCTTAAAGAATACCTTTATGATTGTCAGCTGATTTCTTAACAGAAACTATGCAGGCCAGACAGCAGTGGCAAGAAATATTCAAAGTTATGAATAGCAAGAACCTACAACCAAGATTATCCTACCCAGCAAAGCTATCATTCAGAATTGAAGGATGGATAAAGAGCTTCACAGATAAGAAAAAGTTAAAGGAGTTCATCAACACCAAACCAGTATTATATGAAATGCTGAAAGGTATTCTTTAAGAAGAGGAGGAAGAAAAAGGTAAAGATAAAAATTATGAACAACAAATACATATCTATCAACAAGTGAATCTAAAAATTAAGTGAATTAAAAATCTGATGAACAGAATAAACTGGTGAATATAATAGAATCAGGAGCATAAAAAGGGAGTGGTCTGACAATTCTCAGGGGAAAAGGGGTGAGGGGGATGCAGGGAGAGACTGGACAAAAATCATACACCTATGGATAAGGACAATGCAGAGGGAAGTAAAGGTAGAGGGAGGGGTGGGAGCCAGGTGGAGGGGAGCTAAGGGAGGGGGGAAAGAGAAACAAATGTAATAATCTGAACAATAAAGATTTATTAAATTAAAAAAAAGAATACCTTTCAGCATTTCATATAATACTGGTTTGGTGCTGATGAACTCCTTTCATTTTATTCTTCTCTGTGAAGTTCTTTATCTGACCTTCAATTCTGAATGTTAGCTTTGCTGAGTAGAGTAATCTTGGTTGTAGGTTCTTGCTATTCATCACGTTGAATATTTCTTGCCACTCCCTTCTGGCCTGCACAGTTGTTGAGAAATCAGCTACAGTCGTGTGGGTGCTCCCTTGTAGGTAATGAACTGTTTTTCTCTTGCTGATTTTAATATTCTGTTTTTGTCTTTTGCTCTTGGCATTTTAATGATGATGTGTCTTGGTGTGGTCCTCTTTGGATTTCTTTTGTTTGGGGTTCTGTGCACTTCCTGGACTTGTAAGTCTATTTCTTTCACCAGGTGGAAAAAGTTTTCAGTCATTATTTCTTCAAATAGGTTTTCAGTATCTTGCTTTCTCTCTTCTTCTGGCACCCCCACAATTCTGATGTTGGTATGCTTGAAGTTGTCCTAGACTAGAGGCTCCTTATACTATCTTCACATTTTTGGATTCTTTTTTTTTTCTTTTCCAGTTGAGTGTTTTCTGCTTCTTTGTATTTCAAACCTTTGACTTGATTCTTGCATTCTTCTAGTCTGCTGTTAGGTCTGTATTATATTTTTTATTTTAGTCAATGTATGTTTAATTTCTAGTTGGTCCTTTTTCATCTCCCCTTGGGTCTCACTAAATTTATCCATCTTTTCTAGGAAATTCTTGAAAAATCTTATAACGGTGGTTTTGAACTCTATATTCAGTCGTTTGTTTCTCTCCATTTCTTTCATTTGTGATCTGTTCCTTTGTCTCCGCATTTTTGCTGCTTCCTTGAGTTGGTAGAGTAGCTTTGTGTGGTAGGTGTCCTACATGGCCCAGTAGCTCTGCCTCCCCAGTTACCTGAGGTGGACACTCTTGGTGCACCCCTTTGTGGACTTTGTAGTTAAGTGTTGATTGTGGTTGGTATCACTGGAGGAATTGACCTCCAAGCCAACTGGTTGTGAGAATCAGCTGTGTCTGCGCCTGGAGAACTTCTGTACTGAACTCATCCTTAGGACTTGCAAGACTGCAAAAGCCTCTGTGCTGGGCTTGGATGTGGTGGAGCCTCAGGGCTGAGCAGACAGCTTTGATTTCCCATCAGCCCTGCCCTACATGGTGGCCCCTGGGTCTCAGTGCCTCTTGGAAATCACTGTAGCCCTCTGTGTGTACATGTGCGGGTGCCTCCAGACCTCTCCCTTTCATGTCTCCCCTGAGTTTCCGTGTACTCTGGGGACTCGTATTAGTCTGGTTCCCCAGGGTCTCACCTGAAACTGGGGTTCAATGCAGTCGAACCTGGATTTCAGTGCAGTTGGGAGGTTCTGTTTTCCTCCCGCTAGCGACAGCCCGGGGCATAATCAGCAGTCAGAGCTATTTGTGTGCACCTCCAGACTTCTGCCTTTCATGGCTTCCCTAAGTTTCTGTGCACTCCTCGCTTTTCACAACAGTCCAGACTCCCTCCATATGAGTTTTGCCTAGAACTGGTGTTCAGTTCAGTCAGAATTGGGGTTCAGTGCAGTCAGAATTTTCTATCTCCCTCCTGCTAGAGAAAACCAGCCAGGCACTCCACTGCCTGTCCTTTTCATGAGCATGTCTTGGTACCTCAGCTTTTTACAGGTCCTCTGAGTCTTTGTGAACCCATCTTTTTACTTCTAGCTGTAGAATTTCCACTCAGCTAGCTTTTCTGTGGTTCTGGATGGTGTCCATTCTGTCTTTTAGTTGTAGTTTTGAAATTGTTGTTGGAGGCAGCAGTTTAGGTGTTCACCTATGCCACCATTTTGGTTTCTCCCCCATTTTACTTCTTATCCAACCATCCAGGCCCAAGGTTTCAACTGCTCCTTTCCTTCCTTTTTGCTTTTCCCTTGGATAACGGCCCATCCTAGCATTCCTGCACACTTTCACTGCAATGGAATCTCAACCACTCATCTGTCACCTCTTATCGGTAGCACCATGGTGACTACCCTTTTGATTTGGAGGGTAGAACTGGGAAAAGGAACCTCATACTCTTTAGTCCACCTCTTCTCCCTATATCTTTCAGTTTGTCTCCATGATTGGGGCTTCTTCTTCCTCTGTAGGGAAAACACATACATTTGCCTCCAAACGAACTGGGCAGGAACCTGTACTCTTGTTTCTCATGCAATGTAGACATGGCCCCCAATAATCAGTCTTTACCTGTCCCCATAATCCATCAGATCTGACACAAAAGAGGAGATCTGACACTTCCAGACAGATAATCCCTCTCCTCATAACCCTGGTCATCACAGCTTGGGTTGGGAGTGGCCTAACTGTTGCTCTATCATATTCTGAAATCCTGTCTCAGGACCAAGAAGAAAGCCTAGATGACACTACCAAAACTTTAGTTCAAATTCAGGATCGGATAGACTCACTAGTGGCTTCACTCCCCAAAACTGAAGAGGACTAGACCTATTTTTTTTTAATATTTCAAGAAAAACTATTTTAAATATAATAATACTAGAGGCCAGGTGCATGAAACTCATGCATGGGGTGTGTGTCCCCTCAGACAAGCCTACATCCTCTCCAATCTGGAACCCCTTGAGGGATGTCTGACTGTCCTGATGGGATCTGGCCTAAGTGGGCAGTCGGACATCCCTCTCACAATTTAGTACTGCTAGCTCCCAACTGCTCGGCCCAATTGACCTCCTAACTGCCCTCCCTGCCAGCCTGGTTGCCCCCATCTGCCCTCCCCTGCTGGCCCGGTCATCCCTAACTGCCTTCCTCTGCTGGCCCGGTCACTCCTAATGCCCTCCCCTGCTGGCGTAGTTACCCCCAATTGTCCTCCCCTGCAGGCCTGGTCCCTCCCAACTACCCTTCCCAGGCATCTTGTGGCAGCCATCTTGTGTCCACATGGGGACAGGATCTTTGACCACATGGGGGCAGCCATCTTGTGTGTTGGAGTCACAGTCAATTTGCATACTACTCTTTTATTAGATAGGATTGCATACAATAAACATAAATATTTCAAAAAAAAGATTTTAAATATAATATTACCAAAACTGTAATAACATAATATAATATCACAAAAGTTGTAGGAAATATTCTAAATCTGCAAATAACAGGATTGCTTCTATTATATTCTAAAATATTTTTTTCCTGGCTCTATTTTTGTTCATCAGTTTATGTTGTTCATTATATCCAACATATGAGTGAGATCATGTGGTATTTATCTTTCTCTGACTGGCTTATTTTGCTTAGCATAATGCTCTCCAGTTCCATCCATGCTGTTGCAAATGGTAAAAGTTTCTCTTCTTCTTCTTCTTCTTCTTCTTCTTCTTCTTCTTCTTCTTCTTCTTCTTCTTCTTCTTCTTCTTCTTCTTCTTCTTCTTCTTCTTCTTCTTCCTTTTTTTAAAACCAGGGCGTAGTATTCCATTGTTTAGAAGTACCATGGTTTTCTAATCCGTTCATCTGCTGATGGGCACTTAGGCTGTTTCCAAGTCTTAGCTATTGTAAATTGTACTTCTGTGAACACAGGTGTGCATATGTTCTTTCTGATTGGTGTTTCTGGTTTCTTGGGATATATTCCTAGAAGTGGTATTACTGGGTCAAATGGAAGTTCCATTTTTAACTTTTTTGAGGAAACTCCATACTGTTCTCCACAGTGGCTGTACCAGTTTGCATTCCCACCAGCAGTGCACGAGGGTTCCTTTTTCTTCGAATCCTTGCCAACACTTGTCGTTTGTTGATTTGTTGATGATTGCCATTCTGACAGGTGTGAAGTGGTACCTCATTGTTGTTTTGATTTGCATCTCTCACATGATTAGTGACTTTGAGCATGTTTTTGTAGGTCTCTTGGTCTTCTGTATATCCTCTTTCAAAAAATGTCTATTTAGGTTCTTTGCCCATTTTTTGATTGGGTTGTTTATCTTTCTTTCGTTAACTTGTATGAGTTCCCTAGAAATGTTGGATATTAAATCCTTATCAAAGATAACATCGGAAAATATGATCTCCCATGCAGTAGTCTTTCTTGTTGTTTTGTTGATGGTTTCTTTTGTTGTGCAGGAACTTTTTATTTTGATGTAGTCCCATTTGTTTATTTTCTCCTTGGTTTTCATTGCCCTAGGAGCTGTGTCAGTGAAGCTATTGCTGTGACATATGTCTGCTATTTTGCTGCCTGTGTATTCCTCAAAGATTTTATGGTTTCCTGTCTTACATTTAAAGGACTAGACCTCTTAACCGTGGAGGGAGGGGTTTGTGCTTCTTTCTGGAAGAAGTATGTCTACCTGGCTCTTCACTTCACAGGATCGTTCACATTCCTATTCCTTATCCTGGTGTGCCTGTGTGTTCTGTGCTATTTTCATCTGTCCTTTGGGACTGCTGGGAGCCTGTAGCAACCGCCCTCTTGGGGGTCATGGACTGCATGCGGCTCCCATGCCAGCAGTGGGATCTAACCATCTAAGTCCATACATGATCTCACCAGGAAGTGGCTGTGGAAGACATGACCCTTGGCCCTGTTCTGCCCCAAATAAGGCTGGAGTGTTAGTCTTGATCAAATAATTGAATCGATACCCTGCCCTAGGAGCTGACCTTTAGACCACTTCACAATGGACATGTCTTTTTCCTTAGGCCACATGTTACTTGCTAAGACCATCTCTTTCTAGGACTTTCCCAGAATCTCGACCCACTCAGAGAGTTCCCTGCTGAAAACGCCTGCTTATAGTCCTTTAAAACCTCTGTTTGTCTCCCCCCCACCCCCGACTTCCATCTCCCTCTGGTGCTGGGGCCATTCTGGGGGTCAGCCCATATAATTTTTATCATTTCTTGCCCCTTTTGGCTTCATACGTTCCCCCTTCAACAACCATAACACTCCACACTCACACTTCACCCATAAGCCTGCAGCAGGAGGCCCTTGGAGCTTCTGCAACCAACTGGTGACCTGTCTCAGCTTCCTAGGGTTATGCCCTCAGCTGTAAGCTCTCCATCTCCCGTGGCTCTTCTCACTGAAAACTCCTGCTCTTTCTCCAACACCTGGGATTGCACCTCGCTCTCTGAGATGCCTTGGCCAGCTCTGCTCTGGGACTCCTACCGGATTCCTGCACACCCTCTGTCTGCTTTCACTCCTCGCACTCTGTTGCGACCACTGCTGACGTCTCTGTCCCTCCCTGAACCTGCAGTTCCTCAAGGGCAGGAACCATGTTTTATGCATTTGTTTTAAATTGCTCACTGAGCACTAACTTTATGCCACACTCCCTGCAGAGGCTGGGATACTTGTTTCCATGTCATCCAATAAAGGAACACATCAACAAATACTTGATTATGGACTATGAAGGGAAAGTAAGGTGTTACATCCTTGGTGCCTGGCACTAGTAGGTATTTAATAAATTTAACTTCTAACCTGGTCGGTGTGGCTCAGTGAATAGAGCGTCGGCCTGCTGATTGAAGGGTCCCGGGTTCAATTCCGGTTAAGGGCACATACCTCAGTTGCAGGTTCCTCACAGGGGCCCCTGATTGGGGCACATGTAGGAGGTAACCAATC
The DNA here is from genome assembly GCA_011751065.1 of Lasiurus cinereus. Taxonomy (NCBI): domain Eukaryota; kingdom Metazoa; phylum Chordata; class Mammalia; order Chiroptera; family Vespertilionidae; genus Lasiurus; species Lasiurus cinereus. The sequence goes on from JAAGEH010000005.1 coordinate 44,565,195, forward strand.
AATGTGTTTTTTTCACATCAAAGTTTCTCCCTCTTTCTTAAACTCTCCCTAAAAATCAATGGGAAAATATCCTTGGGCGAGGATTTAAAATATGAATGAATGAATGAATGAATGAATGAATGAATGAATAAATAAATAAATAAATAAATAAATAAATGTGACTCCCTGCCCAGTGGTGCTGGCTGTGCACTCACTGCTGCATGCTGCTGCTGCAGTGGGTGCTTTGGCTCACGCTGGTCTCCATGCTCCTCATGGAAACTCTGAAATGCAGATCCCAGGGCCTGGCACACAGCAGGTGTGTGGCCATGTGGGTGAGTGGAAAATGGAATTGCATCCTGTGTGTGAGTTGAGATGGCCTTATCACCCAGAGGCAGCCAGACCACAGGATAGTGGGGCCAGAGCTCTGGACATGGCTCCCCTACTCTCCCCTGAGGACCCCTCCCTGCAGCCATGGAACCTAGCAAGGTGGGGGGGGGGGCTTTCAGGCCTGTTCCTGACTGGATGAGTGACCTTAAGCAAGTCCTGTAGCCCTCCAAGACCTGCTCTCCTCACCTGTAACATGGAGATAACAACAGTACTTACGTCACTGCTCTGAGGAGGTTTCTGTTCATACATAGAAAGTATGAGGCCATGCCTGGCATAAAGCAGGTACCTGTGGATGTGAGTTATTACTGCTGTCATTTATGTTATTACTAGAGGCCCAGTGCATGAATTCATACACAGGTGGGGTCCCTCGGCCTGGCTAGCCATCGGGGCCAATCAGGATGTCTCACCCAGTCCCAATCAGGGCTGATTGGGGCCAGCTGGCTATTGTGAGGGAGGGATCATGGGAGGCAGGTTGATTGTGGGAGTATACTGACCATCAGGGGGCAGCTTCTGCATTGAGTGTCTGCCCTTTGCTATCTTTGTGAGTGTGCATCATAGCAACCATTTGTTCAGTTGACTGGTTGTAAGAGTTGCTTAGGTTTTTATATATATAGACTAGAGGCCTGATGCATGGAATTTGTACACAGGGGTATGTGTGTCCCTCAGCCCTGCCTGCACCCTCTCCAATCTGAGACCCCTCAAGGAATGTCCAACCTGGATTGGGCCTAAACGGGCAGTCAGACAACCTTCTTACAATCCAGGAATGCTGGCTCCCAACTGCTCACCTGCCTGCCTTTCTGATTGCCCCGAACCACAGCCTGGTCATCCCCTAACTACTCCCCTGCCAGCCTGATTGATATCTAACTGTTCCCCTGCCAGCTGGTTTGCACCTAACTGCCCTCCCCTGCAGGGTTGGTCACCCCTAACTGCCCTCCCCTGTAGGCCTGGGTCCCTCCCAACTTCTCTCCCCTGCTGGTCTGATCACCCACAACTGCCCTCCCTTGCAGACCTGGTCCCTCCCAACTGCACTCTGCTTCTGGCCATCTTGTTGCATCAACTTGTGTACACATGGGGGCAGCCATCTTTGACCACATGGGAGCAGCCATCTTGTGTGTTGGGAGGAGCTGAAGGAGGAGCCGTGATAGTCAATTTGCATATTATTCTTTTATTAGATAGAATTAGATAGAATAGAGGCCTGGTGCATGGGTGGGGGATGGCTGGTTTGCCCTGAAGGATGTCCTGGATCAGGATGGGGTTTCCCTTGGGGAATGGGGCAGTCTGGGTGAGGGGCCTGTAATGGTTTGCAGGCCAGCCACGCCCCCTGGCAATCCAAGTGGAGGCCCTGGTATCTAGGATTTATTTATCTTCTACAATTGAAACTTTGTAGCTTTGAGCAGAGCCAAGCCTCTGGCTCGCTCTGTGGTCACAGTGGAGGGATTGCTGGGATTTATTTATCTTTGTAATGGAAACCAAGGTATGTGCCCTTAAGCAGAGGCCTGGGCCAGCCAGGGCTGTGGAAACTTGGCTTCCTCCATCACTGGGGCAATTCAAGCCTCCTGCTCTCTCCAGCTCTATGGATACCACCATTTTTGTTGGGATTTATTTATCTTCTATAATTGAAACTTTGTAGCCTTAAGCAGAGGCCACAGCAGGCCATGGCATGTGGAAAGCTTGGTTTCCTCCATTGCGAAGGAAACCCAAGCCTCCTGCTCTCTCCATGGCTGCAGCCATCTTGGTTGAATTAATTTGCATAATTACTTCTGATTGGATGGTGGGCGTGGTTTGTGGTATAGCATAGATACAGTCAATTTGAATATTATGCTTTTATTAGATAAGACTAGTGGCCCAGTGTATGAAATTCATGCACATTAAAAGGGGATTAATTAGAGGAAATAATTTAATATTGCTATTTGCCCTTTCTCTATAATAGAAGTGTCAGAGATGAAAGAAAATTAGTAAAATGTGCATGGAAATCTTCCTCCTGTCAGAGTCTGGGGTGCACCACAGGACCCAGAGTCAAGTCCCTGCCCACCCACATATGCCTCAAAATTGTGTGAGACCCAAACCTGGCCAGGTCCACTCCCCACATTGGGCTAGATCCAGACCTGGCTGGTCCCACCCTTGTCAAGCCCCACCAGGCAGGAGGGGAGTGCAGCCTGATGTCCCCTGGCCCAGTGCCAGGTCAGGGGGCACAGCCTGAGGTCCTCATCAAGCCCTGCAGGTGGGGGACACAGCCTGAGTTTCCCTATCAAGCCTTGCTGGGCAGGATGTATGGCCTGAGGTCCCCCATAAAGCCCTGCTGGGTGGAGGGCACAGCCTGTGGTCCCCTGTCAAGCCCCACAGGGAGGGGGGCACCACCTCAGGTCTCCTTTCAAGCCCTGACAGGCAGGGGCTGCAGCCTGAGGTCCCCTGGCCAACCACTGGGCAAGGGGCATGGCCTGAAGTCCCCTGTCAAGCCCCATGGGGAGGGGGGCGTCGCAGCCTCAGGTCCCTGATGATTGCTCATTAAGGCTCATTATAGGAACTTGGCCTCCACTGTGGGCACAGCCATATTGTGTTACAGAAGCTCCTCCCTTCCACTGTGGGGGCCACTATCTTTGTGGTGGAGTGATGGTCAATTTGCATATTCCCTCTTTATTGTATAGGATTACTATTTCTTTGTTGTTATTGTTAATTCTCACCTGAGGATATTTTCCCATTGATTTTTAGGGAGAGTGGAAGAGAGAGGGAAAGACAGAGAGAAGCATTGATGTGAGTGAAACACATTGATTGGTTGCCTCCTGCACATTCCCCAACCAGGGCCCAGGTTGGGGAGGAGCCTAGAATCAAGGTATGTGCCCTTGATGGGAATTGAACCTGGGACCCTTCAGTCCAAGGGCTGGTGCTCTATCCACTGAGCAACACCAGCCAGGGTTTATTATTATTATTGTTATCATTTCTACTGCGGGTTCCCAGGGCATGCCTCACTGGCCCAGCCCCCTCTGGTCTCACCTGTGGTTGGAGCCCTGTCCTTTTCTTCTGCTAGGAAGCTGTGGAGAACTGGGGCTTAATTAAGCATCTCACCTGGGAATGTGATCAGCGGCTGCTAGCTGAGGAGCTGAGGGTGGGGCTGGGATGAGAGGTACGGAGGTCCAGGGAAAACAAGCAGGAGGCTCCTGGTTTCAGGGTCAATACTTTCAGACTCAATCAACCCACTTTGTTCAACAACTGAAGACCCCGGAATAATCCTTCAGCTCCTCCCAGTTTCTAGGGTAGATCTCACCCTTGTTCCCAGAGCTCAGTTCCATAGTTATTATCACCCATTCATTATATTCATTCATTCCAAATGCTAGGGGATGGGAAAGTAGGCTTACAGGTGTGGGCACATGAAACAAAGCCAAGCCAATCGAGCTGCTGCAATGGTCACACCTCTGTTTTGCATGTGAGCCACTGTAGGCCTGCTTTTCCCTCTCTCTGCTTGCCCACCCAGCCAGCCTGCTCCCTGCAATCCCACGCTAAGAGTGGCTTCTACGTTTTTAAAGGACTCATTGTAAGAAAAAGGCAATAAAACAAAAATCGGACTACTAGCATGCAGAGACCCAGGTGGCTTCAAAGCCTAAAGTATGTATTTCCTGGTGTTTTACAGAAAGCGTTTGCTGAGTCTGGATAGAAGCTGCTGCTGCACTTCACTCTCCGTCTGGGAAACACACTGTCAGAGGTAGACACCCCACTACTTCCATGAGGGATGAAGAGTTCTGCATCCCGTTGTCTATGTCTCTGGCCGAGGGTCCAAGTGACTCATGCTGTGCCTCCAATAGGTGCCAGGCGGGGGCCTTGCTGGTGCTGTGGTTAGACAGGAGAAGGTGGGTGAGCTTCTGAAAGCAGTTGAACTCTGAGCTGCAGCTTCCTCCCCTGGAAGGGGGCATAATTTAGCTCCTGCTTCCTGGGGTGTAGTAAGAGCTAAAGAAGAGACTTAAATGAGGAGCCTGTAAATGGTCCTGGGCCCAAATGCTAGCAGCAGTTGTTATCATTATTCCTGCACATTATGGGGACTCAACTTTGGTAGTTATACTTGATAGCATTATTTTTTTCCAGGCAGGAAGGGAGAAGGAGATAGGGAGAAACATCAATGATGAGTGAGAATCATGGATTGGCTGCCTTTTGCACACCCCCCACTGGGGATAGAGACCACAACCCCAGGCCAGAATGGAACCCAGGACCCTTCAGTCCACAGGCCAGGCCTTTATCCACTGAACCAAACCAGCTAGGGCTACTTAATACACTTTAACTCAGAGGATGGATTTCTTTAGAATAGTTTAGTTCTGGAAAATCAAAGTAGATTCTCAAGCTGCCCATCAGAGAGGCCCAGGGAGAGTGGACTCTGTGATGGGGTGTCTCTAGCCGCTGGGCACCTGTGGCCTGGTCTCTGCCTGCTCCTCAGTTGTGAGGGGGGATGGACTGTGAGAAGAAACTGGAGTATGATGGGAAGGAAGAGTCAAGGCTGGGGAAGGTGAGTCTTGATTTCCAACCATCACCCAGGCCAGTGCTGGAGCCAGGCCCACACAGCAGGTCCAGGGTTCCCCTGCTCCCTGAAGGGAGAATTTGGCTTTACTGCTTTCAACCAATGGCTGTTGGCACCAGTTTAACACCAACAAGAATCCCCAATTTAGGGTGCAGTAAAAGAGCTGTGAGGCCACTCAGAAGAGACATCACCTGTGTTCAGCACAGCCAGGTAGATGAGTCTTGGTGGAAAGGGAAGGCATTGTCAGAGTTGGAGGGGAACTGGCTGATATGGACAGAATCACCACCCTGGCCGACTATCTGTGCTCATGCAAATGAGGACTCCAAAGAATCACAGTTTGTTTGTTCCAAAGGGCACTGTTCTGATTGTTCAGAATAGAGCCACTCTGATTGGTTGGAGTTGCACAATTCCGATCAGATGGGGAAAGCCTCAATCCTATTGGTTGAGCTAGGATTCCAGGAAACCTTTATAAGGCTGACTCAGGGGCAAGAACATAATGCAGGTAGGCAGTTCAGTGTAGGAAGCTGGCTCAGTGTAGGCTTCTAGCCACCAGGAGCCATTCTTACGTGTCTTTTTTTTTTTCTTCTCAGGGTTCTCACTACCTATCCCTTCCACACCCTCCACCACCATAGCTCTAACCTCATTTCTTCATGTCCTTGACTGATCTTTGTTTAGCATTTTCTTTTCAGTGACTCTTCCCATGTATATCCAGTTTGTTTTCCACAAGAACCCTATCCTGTCAGGATATGAGTTGCCCACATCCTATATAATAAAAGGCTAATATGTAAATTGTCCCCTTGGGAGTTCAACCAACTGGGAGTTTGAGCACTTGCTATGACTTGTGCTGACTACCAGGGGGTAGTGCAGAATGATGGAAGGCCCTGATGGCAGCTTGCAGCTAGGAGAAGGAAGACCCCAATTGTTTCTGATTGCTGGCCAGGCCTAGGGAGACTACCCATCCATGAATTTCATGCCCCAGGATTCTATCCTATCTAATAAAAGAGTGATATGCAAATTGACAATCACTCCAACACACAAGATGGCTGCTCCCATGTGGTCAAAGATCCTGCCCCCATGTGGACACAAGATGGCCACCACAAGATGGCCAGCAGGAGAGCACAGTTGGGAGGCACCAGGCCTGCAAGGGAGGGCAGTTGGGGATGATAAAGCCTGCAGGGGAGGGCAGATAGGGGTGACCAGGCCAGCAAAAGAGGGAAGTTGGGGGCACCTGGGCCTGCAGGGAAGGGCAGTTGGGGGTTGTGGGGACCCAGGCCTACAGGGGAGAGCAGTGGGGGGTGGGGGGGTCACAGGCCTGCAGGAGAGGGCAGTTAGGGATGACCATGCCTGCAGGGGAGGGCAGTTAGGATGACCAGGCCTGCAAGGGAGGACAGTTAGGTGCAAACAGGCTGGCAGGGGAGCAGTTAAGTATCAATCAGGCTTTTAGGGGAGTGGTTAGGGGGTGATCAGGCTGGCAGGCAGAAGCAGTTAGGGGCAATCAGGATGGCAGGCAGGTGAGCAATTGGGAGCTGGCAGTCCTGGATTTTGAGAGGGGTGTCCTTCGGCCCAATCCCAGTAGGCATGGTCACTGTGCAGTCGGACATCCCTCGAGGGGTCACAGATTGGAGAGGGTGCAGGTTGGGCTGAGGGACAACCCCCACCCCATGCACAAATTCCATGCACTGGGCCTCTAGTTTGTAGATAAAGATACTGGCTCAAGGATGTTAAGTAACTTGTCCGAAGAGTGTGACTGCCTGGGTAAGCTCTGGGTTCCTGACTCCCAGAGCTCCCCCTATCAGATGAATGGTCTTTCTCCACTTGCCTCTCTGCTACCAAAGACTCTGTCCTCTCCCCGCCCCTCTACTCTTGCCCTGCCCTTCCCTTTGCCCTGGCCTGAACCTCTTCCTCCCTTCCCTCCTGGGCTGCTGGGACAGGCCTGTTCCCGAGTGGAAATCGGCTGTGATGACAGTGGGATGAGGGGCCCCTCCTTCCCTGGACCTGACCCCTGGTTCTGGGGGTAGGGGGCTGGAGAAGGGGCATGGCAGGGGTGCCAAGGAAGAAGTGTTGGGTTCCGTTACCGTGATAGGGAACATCATGCTGCCACGTGGCCTGGTGTCACAGTGCATTGCATGGCACCAGCTGTTCCTCACTCTCTCTGCTTTCTGGTGCCATGCTTGAGGGCGTTCTGAGCCTGGGAATGCAGCTTGGTTCTCCTGGGTGCTGGCCTTTGGGAAGGCCACTTCCTCAAATCTCAGGGATCAGCTGGGGACAGAGAGCTCTGACCCCAACAGGTCTGTCTGGCCTTCCCAGGGCAGGCTCCTGTTCCCTGGTTTGAGGGCCAATCAATCTTTCTCTGTGGGTCATGATCAGCTGGGGGGAGTGGGGAGCTGCCCAGCAGGGACTGGATGCAAGAGCAGTCTGCAAAGGAGGAGAATCTCAGGCCTTGTTGAGTGGGCAGGGAGACTAGTCGTCCCCAGCCCTCAGCATGCACCCTCCTGTCCTGCTCATCCTCAGTTTTATCTCTCTAGCTCCCCTTTCCCTGGGAGCCTTCATCTGGTCAAAGCTGGTGGGGTGGGGAGCAAGGTCATCGGAAGGAAGCCTGGCTACACTGCCGAAGAAATGTTTCCTAAGGGAGCATATACTTCTGTGGGGCACCCAGCCTGAGGAATGGGGTGGCATAGAACTGAGCCCTGAGCATAGGGCTCTGCTGTGCCATCCCTCCCCTGCCCACACATCCCCAGGCCAACCTCACATTCCCCCTCCCCCAACCTGGTGCCTGGTCTGAGCCTTCCCAGCTGCAGCCTCCACCCCTCCTCTCTGCTCACCAGACCCACTAGTCTCCCTCTGCCCCATCTGCCTGCAGCCTCCCCACAGATTGCTTATGCCCTGTACACCCACCATGACTTCCCCACTCCAGTCCTTCAGTAGCTCCCCCTGCTGCCCTCTGCATCCTCTTCTCCAGGTCCCTCCTGTTCTTATCATGGGCTTGGTGTACACTGACCCCTGAGGACTGAAGGCTACTCCCTTATTGTAGAGAAAGAGCCCTTGGATCCTTCCTGTCTCCTCCTAACACCCACCTCCCTGCAGAATAAGAGGATGCTGCATAGACATGCTCCAAGGAACAAACTGGAATAACAACTAAAATACAGAAAAACATCTGAGTAATCATTGGAACACTCTTGGAGAGAATCCTGATAACAGGACAGAAAGTGGAGATGCAGAGACTGGCTTGGGAGTTAATTGGATAGAAATCTGTCGTCCCAGGAACAGAAATGTATGGCCAAACCTGCCCTTACCCGGGAGAACCACAAGCCCTGGGAGAACTGGAGGCGATTAAGGTGGTATCAGACCATGGTGCTCCTAAGAAAGAATGTCCACCGCCTGGGCACAGAAAGAACCACCTTCAGCAGTTGCAGGGGAGCTGAGAAAGCCATAGGGCCACAGGTTTATTGGATTCTCCTGTTCCCCAAATTCCAACCCCTCACATTTCCCAGAATCCCAAACCTGTTAGCTACACTTTTCTTCTCATTGAAAAGGTCAGCTTGCCTGGCTGGCACAGCCCAGTGTGGACCTATGAACAAGGAGATCATGCTTTGATTCCCAGTCAGGGCACAGGCCCAGGTGTGGCCTCCATCCCCAGTGGGGAGTGTGCAAGAGGTAGCTGATCCATGACTCTCATCATTGATGTTTCTATCTCTCTCTCCCTCTACCATCATAAATTTATTTTAAAAAGTCATCTTAAGATGAGATGCAAGATGGTCTTTACGGCACATAACCTACCCTCTTCTCAGATCACCCACCATCTGAATAAAGTGCCCATAAAGATTCAAAAAAGAAAGAAAGGCCTGGGGCACATGTTGGGGGGGAGGTGGGAAGGGTCCTGGGAGAGGGAGCAGGGCCCAGGTTCCGCCCACATCTTAAGGGCCTTGCCACATTTCAAAGCCCGTGATGCTTCCCTGTCATCCTGCCCCCGAGCACCTTGAATAAGGCTTCGTGCAGCTGGCTCAGGTGGCAGGCCGAGACTGTAGGGTGGAAGGGCACACAGAGGAGGAAGGGCAGAGGGGAGGCATTTGCACTAAGGGCCAAGGATACCCTCCGGAGGCCTTTGCATCATGCACAGCCTGGCTGTCAATGTCAAGGGGCCTGGAAGCTAAGAGTCATTTGTATGCCATTACCCAACTGGCTGGAAGGAACTCCCTCTTTACTTTCTGGATGGTCTCTGTCTCTGACATTAAATAGGGAAGCCCCGCTCTCCCCAAGGAGCAGGCAGGCCCTTGTGTTCCCTTCCACTGACTCTGCATTACTTAGTGCGCTTTCTTAGCGTTCCCTCTCTCAGAAGTGGCCATCAGCCATCAGTCACTGGACATCGGCTATAAGCCATTGGCCACCAGCCATCAGCTATCAGCCACTGGCCATCGGCCATTAGTCACCAGTCTCTGGCCACTAGCCATCAGCCATCAGCCATCAGTTACTGGCCATCGGCCACCGGCCATTAGCCACCAGCCATTAGCCCTGCCATGTAGGGGAATGCCCTGCTACCTCTCCACAGGCCAGGCTGAGTCCACCTGCTGCCCATTGACAGGAGCACATGTGGGCCCCCACCTGCCTCTGGCTGCCCTGTCCTCTCATCCAGAGGGCGGGGCCCACACCAAGGGTGGAGCCTATAGCACTCCCAGGTGGACACATGGCAGATCATGTGGTGGTCATGGGGGTGTGGGCGTTGCTGCATCTAGTCTCCTGGACACTTGACTCTCAACACTGGAAGGCCAGACTGGTAACTCTTCAGGAGGCTGGGCTGAGCTGGGGGTGGGGTCACCTTCTTGCTGCTGCTGCTGCTCAGCCTGGAAGACCAGCACCCCCTTCCCAGAGCAGAAAGGAGAGCCAAGGAGGAGCTGACTTATATAAAGAGAAGTCCCCACCCCTGGTCCCTGATTGGTCTGTTCTTTTAAACAAATGAGAGCTCCAAATTCTCTAAGTTTGATTGGTGCAAAACCACTGTCCTGATTGGTTAGAATAGAACTGTTGTGATTGGATGAGGAAAACCTCAGTCCTATTGGTTGAAATAGGATTCTGGGAGCTGCTTTGTAAGGACTGGCTAGGAGGATGGGAACTCAGAGCAAGCAGGCAGGTCAGCACAGGCAGGAGTATCAGTGCAGGCTTCTCTGTGAAGTATAGTTTGGGTGAGAGGCCCCCTGGTAGAAATGGGACCTCAGCTCTGCTTTTTAAAATTTGGGTCCAGTTAGCCACCAGGAGCTCTTCTTAGTGTGTGCATTAAAAAAAAATTTTTTTAAACTGATATTAGAGAAGAAAGGAGAAGGAGAGGGAAGCAGCGATGTGAGAGTGAACCATCGCTTGGCTGCCTCCTGCACCTAGGCAGGTGGAACTGGCAACCTTTCAGTCCACGGGACAGCACCCCAAACACACAGCCACACCGGCCAGGGCAGGGTCTTTTTTAATTTTTCCTCCTCAGTGTTCACAGGTCCAAGTTGCTGCTGGTGCCCCCAGCCTCATCCTGGTTCTTCGGGCTTGAGCCAGTGAGTCCATGGCCCCTGATCTGGCCATGTAGTCCCTTTGCCTGTTGAAAAGGAAGGTCTTTCTGGGAGAGAAACTACTCTCTTTCCAGGGTGTTCTCTCCCAGCCTCAGAGTTACACAGCCTCTGGGGTGCGGGGACAGGGGAGGGCCCCAGCAGCCACTGCTGGGGAACTGGGGGGAGGGGCAGTGGCAGAAGCTGAGGCAGGAAGGGAAGGGCTGCATGCCTTCTCTCCAAACGTGAGAAGTCTCTTGCTGCTTATTGCTCACAGGCCCAGGCAAGTGTTTTTCCCAGAGTTTGGGTGCGCCTTCCTGCTCCCCTGCTCACCAGGAAGGTCAAGAGGCTCTGACTTGCACTTTCCTCTCTGAGGGTGAGTCATTCTCTCGCCTCCCTGCCTTGGCTCTCCCTCCCTCCCTTTCTCACCAGGCTTCCCACTGGGACTGGTATGGCCTCTTCGAGTTGGGCTCTGGGTTTCTCAGCAGGATCTGCAAACCCCACTGGAGGCTTGTGGAGTCCACCTCCTTCAGGGACTCTCCTGAAAGTAGCTCCTGAGTCAGGCACGGGCTAAGCATACAGGCGAGTGCTAGGCACTCAGGGGATGATTCCTGATGTGAAGATAATGTAAGGAGACTGTGGGACAGCTTCAATCGTACTAACATCAGAATTGTGGGAGTGCCAGAAGAGAGAGAGCAAGATACTGAAAACCTATTTAAAGAAATAATGACTGAAAACTTCCCACATCTGGTGAAAGAAATAGACTTACAAGTCCAGGAAACACACAGAACCCCATATAAAAGGAATCCAAAGAGGACGGCACCAAGACACATCATAATTAAAATACCAAGAGCAAAAGACAAAGAGAGAATATTAAAAGCAGCAAGAGAAAAACAGCTCATTACCTACAAGGGAGCACCCATACGACTGTCAGCTGATTTCTCTACAGAAACGATGCAGGCCAGATGGAAGTGGCAAGAAATATTCAACGTGATGAATAAGAAGAACCTACAACCAAGAATACTCTATCCAGCAAAGCTATCATTCAGAATTGAAGGGCAGATAAAGAGCTTCATAGAGAAGAAAAAGCTAAAGGAGTTCATCAACTCCAAACCAGTATTATATGAAATGCTGAAAGGTACTCTTTTAGAAGAGGAAAAAGAAAAAGGTAAAAGCCAAAAAATTATGAACAACAAATATCTATCAACAAGTGAATCTAAAAATTAAGTGAATTAAAAATTTGATCAACAGAATAAACTGGTGAATATACTAGAATCAGGAGCACAGAAAGGGAGTGGACTGATAATTCTCAGGGGGAAAGGGGTAAGGGATGTACAGGAAGAGACTGGACAAAAATCATACACCTATGGATGAGATCAATGGGAGGGAGGGAAGGGCGGGAGCTGGGTGGAGGGGTGCTATGGAGGGGAAAAAAGAGAAACAAATGTAATAATCTGAATAATAAAGATTTAATTAAAATAAAATAAAATGATAAAAAAAAAGATTTCTGATTCTAAAAAACACACCGAGCTGTGGGAGCAGGACATTCAAGGGACCTTGCTTAGGATGTTGAGTGTGAAGTGTGGACAGAAGGAGCGATATGCTGACCTGACCAGCTCAGGGGAGGCCTGCAAGACCTGTAGAGACCTAAAGTCACCACAAAGAATGGTCTGAAATTAAACCTAACTAAAAGCAGTGATGGTGGGTAGTTACATCCTAGGCCAGTATCTTCACTGACAAGGTCAACCTTTACCTGAACTGGCCCACCTGTCTTTTTGTATCTATGATAACATACCCTTGAAATATCTGGGTAGCTTGTAACTTCCCTTTTTCAGGACCCCTTGGAGCACAACCTAATGTGCTGAGTGCCAGGAGAGAGACCACAAATTCCTTCATTATCATGTTCCTTGTTCCTGCACCCACCTAAGTATGTGTCCATCATTTCACTTTTTATCCAATCCCAGGGGTTTCCCGCTTTGCTTTCTCCCGTCTCTCTAGTTTGTCACCAATGGATTTCATGTAACCCACCTGTGTCCCTTTCCTTTGATTGCAATGTATAAATACAGATGTAACCCGCCAATCTCCAGAGCATGCAGTTAAAAATTCATGCAAAAACCAGAGGGAAATAAATAGTTTGTTTTGATAACAGGCTCAAACAAACACACAAAATTCTTTACAGGTTTCAATGGTTTTTAAATTAACAACAGAAACCCGAGACCAGGGACTGTGTTTCTTCCTTGGGTTTCTGTTCTGACATGAGCCTGCTTTATTATTTTCATTTTTAAAAAATGTATTTATTGACTTTATTGGGGTGACATTGATTAATAAAATTATAGAGGTTTCAGGTGTACAACCTTATAATGCATTATCTTTATCATGTGCTCACGGATTTATTTTTGACAAATATATCTGCATGATGAATTATATTGGGCTTGGAATCATGACATTAAATCAAAATTAGTTTTTGGCTTCTGTTCAGGATACCGTATATCAACTCCAAGGCAAAGTTATGGATTGAGGTGACCAAATCAGGCTAATAAGGATGATTAAACTTTTGAATTTTAAGTTTCTGGAGTAATAACTATCAGTTATTTATATGTTTGCCATGCCCTAGGATTTGCAACTTTTTTGGAAGCTGCTATTACATATAAATAGCAGCAAGCGTTGTTTAAAGCTGCGGTGAGACCTGGGACATATGCTACTCTTTCCTGGTGCTCACTCTGTGAATGTGGTTGGAGTGTGGGCTCTGGGTCTGAGGCTAGCAGAGGTGGGGGGTGGGTGGCATGACACAGGGGCTGTGAATTTGTAACCGGACAGCTAGGAGGGTCTGGGCCATCTGTCACTACCTGAGCCAATTCAGCAGAGACAGGAGTGAACCACATGAGCATTTATTCCAATCCTGCCGGCAGCATGGGAGAGCAGCAGGTCACCCACAGAAATCTGCTCTGCCTCCTCCCTTAAGCAACTGCTATATTGGGTAGAAAGACAAAGATTACATGGGAAGGGTGTGCCAAATTGGCTGTTCACTGATAATGGCGGCTGGATTTGCAAAGGCCTGTGGGTGGGCAAAGGCCTATGGGTAAGCAAAGGCTGGGGGCTCTGGTCTCTGCAGCAAGGTTGCTCATCTTTCCATGATCACTGGAGCTCCCAGATGGAAAGGGTGGGCTGCAGTTCCAGCTGAGCTCCCAGGTCCCACTGCAACTCCCACCAGGTTAGCCTGTGCCTTCTGTAATCAGAACAAAGCAATCCCGGTCACAGAGCAGGATTCACATTCCTTATAGTCATAACTGGCCCCCCACTTTCTATTTCTGCCCCTGTCAAAAGGATCCCCAGGAAGTTAGGCCACTTTTCAGAGTCCATGGTACAGGTGCCCACTCAGCAGTCTGTCTCATATGATGAAACCAGAGGCCTGGGCCTTCCTCAGGGGATTGAGGAAGTGGGAGACAAGGCTCACAGAGCCTGGAGAGAACCCTTAGGACTTTCCTAGCTTATAGTTGCCAACAGCCCAACGTGGCATTACTGTGCCTGCAGAGAGCACTCAGGAAATGTGGTTCCTACACAGCAGGCAGAAGGGGTGGAAGGAGCCCCCAGTTGCTGTTATAGAAAACCAGAGAAAAACCAAGCAATACTTAGAGAGGTGGAATTACATTTATTACACACGGGTCCAGAGGAAAATAACTCAAATTCTGGGCTCCAACATGGAAAAATTTTCCCTAATTATATGTTTTTACCTTCTTTGTCTCCAAAATATGGGGTGTTTCTGGTCCCCTTTGCAAGTTCTTAAAGAGCCTCTATGTGCTGGGGCCTTGAGACCTCAACCAAAGGCCTGGCCTGGTGCCAGCACTGATAACTTCATCCTACTTTGTTCTTCTTTCTAAGGATTGCTGCAGCTATTCAGGGTCTTTTTTTTTATTCCAGATGAATTTTTGGAAAGTTCGTTCTAGTGAAGTATGCCTTTGGTATTTTCATGGGGATTGCGTTGAATTTATAAATTGCTTTGGGTAGAATGGACATTTTGATGATATTGATTCTCCTAATCCATGAACATGGTATGTTCTTCCATCTGTTTATGTCTTCCTCTATCTCTTTTTTTAGAGTTGTGTAGTTTTCTGCATATAGGTCTTTTACCTCCTTAGTTAAGTTTATTCCTAGGTATCTTAATTTTTTTGGTGCTATGGTAAATGGGATTGCTGTTTTAGTCTCTCTTTATGTAAGTTCATTATTGGTATATAGAAATACTAAAGATTTCTTGATGTTAATTTTGTATCCTGCTACATTGCTGAATTCATTTATCAAGTCTAATAATTTTTTGATGGAGTCTTTAGGGTTTTCTATGTACAGTATCATGTCATCTGCAAATAAGGATAGTTTTACTTCTTCTTTTCCTATTTGGATGCCTTTTATTTCTTTTTCTTGTCTGATAGCATCAGCTAATACTTCCAGCACTATGTTAAATAGAAGTGGTGAGAGTGGGCATCCCTGTCTTGTTCCTGTTTTTAGGGGGAATGGTTTTAGTTTTTGTCCATTGAGTATGATGTTGGCTGTGGGTTTGTCATATATAACTTTTATTATGTTGAGGTATGATCCTTCTATTCCCACCTTGCTGAGAGTTTTTATCAAGAAAGGGTGTTGGATTTTGTTGAATGCTTTTTCTGCATCAATTGATATGACTATGTGATTTTTATCTCTCAATTTGTTTATGTGATGTATCACATTTATTGATTTGCGAATATTGTACCATCCTTGCATCCCTGGGATAAATCCTACTTGGTCATGGTGTATGATCTTTCTAACATATTGCTGGATTCGGTTTGCTAGTATTTTGTTAAGGATTTTGACATCTATGTTCATGAGGAATATTGGTTGTAATTCTCTTTCATTGTGTTATCTTTATCGGGTTTTGGTATTAGGGTGATGCTGGCTTCATAGAAGGAGTTTGGAAGTGTTCCTTTCTTTTCAATTTTCTGGAATAGTCTGAGAAGAATGGGTTTTACTTCTTCTGTGAATGTTTGGTAAAATTCCCCTGTGAAGCCGTCTGGCCCTGGGCTTTTGTTTGCTGGAAGCTTTTTGATGACTGCTTCAATTTCTTCCTTAGTTATCAGTGTGTTGAGATTTTTTGAATCTTCCTATGTGAGTTTTGGAAGGTTGTGTTTTTCTAGGAATCTGTCCATTTCCTCCAAATTGTGAAATTTGTTAGAATAGAGTTGTTCATAATATTTTTTAACAATCCTTTGTATTTCTGTGGGGTCTGTAGTTATTTCCCCTCTCTCATTTCTGATTTTGTTTATTTGGGTCCTCTCTCTTTGCTTCTTGGTGAGCCTGGCTAGAGGTTCATCAATCTTGTTTATTCTTTTGAAGAACCAGCTCTTTGTTTTGTTAAATTTTTGTATCATTTTTTTGGTCTCTATGTCATTCATTTCTGCTCTGATCTTTATTATTTCCTTCCTTCTGCTCACAGTGGGCTTTTCTTGTTGTTCTCTTTCTAATTCTTTGAGTCATTGAGTTAGGTGGTTCATTACCATTTTTCCTGTTTTATGAGGTAGGCCTGTAGAGCTATAAACTTCTCTCTCAGCACTGCTTTCATTGTGTCCCATAGCATTTGCATTGTTGTGTTTTATTGTCATTAGTCTCCAGAAAATTTTAAATTTCTTCTTTTATCTCATTTATAACCCAATCATTGTTTAGTAACATGCTATTCAACTTCCAAGTGTTTGAATTTTTTGGAATGTTTTTATTGTAGTTTATTTCTAATTTTATATCATTGTGGTCTGAGAAAATGCTTGATATGATTTCAATGTTTTTGAATTTGGGGAGACTTTGCTTATGAGCCAATATGTGGTCTATTTTTGAGAATGTCCCATGTGCACTTGAGAAGAATGTGTATTCTGTAGCTTTGGGGTGAAATATTCTGAAGATGTCAATTAGGTCCATCTGATCTAGTGAGTTATTTAGAATTGCTGTTTCTTTACTGATTTTTTGTCTAGAGGATTTGTCCAGAGATGTCAGTGGTGTATTAAAATCCCCTACTATGATTGCATTGCTGTCGATCTCTCCCTTGATATCCTCCAGGAGTTTTTTTATGTATTTAGGGGCTCCTGTATTAGTTGTTTATCAGAGTTATATCTTCTTGATGAATTGCTCCTTTTAGTATTATGTAGTGGCCTTCCTTATCTTTTGTTATAGCCTTCACTTTGAGGTCTATTTTATCAGATGTAAGTATCACTACCCCAGCTTTTTTCTCATTTCTATTTGCCTGAAAAATGTTTTTCCATCCCTTCATTCTCAGTCTGTGTGAATCCTTTTCTCTGAGGTGGGTCTCTTGTATGGGTCCTGTTTTCTTAACCATTCAATTACCCTATGTCTTTTGATTGGTGCATTTAACCCATTTACTTTTAATGATATTATTGACAAGTTCATAGTGTTTTGGTTTTTTTTTTGCCTTTCTCTTTCTTCTTTTTATATCAGTCCCTTTAGCATTTTTTGCATTAAGGGCTTGGTAGTGATAAACTATCTTAGCCCTTTCTTGTCTGTAAAGCTCCTGATTCCACCATCAATTTTAAATGATAGCCTTGCTGGGTATAGTATTCTTGGGTTTAGACCCTTGTTTTGCATCACTTTATATATTTCATTCCATTCCCTTATGGCCTGGTGTGTTTCTGTTGAGAAATCAGTTGCTATTCTCATAGGAGATCCCTTATAGGTAACTTTCTGTCTCTCTCTGGCTGCCTTTAAGATTCTTGCTTTGTCGTTATTGTTTGCCAATTTAATTATGATGTGTCTTGGTGTCGGTTTTTTGGGGTTCAGCTTGTTTGGGACTCTTTGTACTTCTTGGACTTTCATATTTTTTTCCTTGTTAATATTAGGGAAAATATTTCTGTCTTTATTTCTTCAAATATGTTTTCTATTTCTTGCTTTTCTTCCACTCCTTCTGGTATGCCAATTAAACGTATGTTGTTTCATTTTGTGTTGTCCCAAAGCTCCCTTAGGCTCTCTTCTTGTTTTTTAAGTCTTTTTTCCAGTTGTTGCTGTATTTGTGTGTTTTTTCCTACCTTGTCTTCTAATTCGCTGATGCGGTCCTCAGCCTCTTCTAGTCTACTGTTTAGGCCTTCCATATTGTTCCTTATTGCAGCTGTCATTTTTCATCTCCTCTTGGTTTTGTTTCATGTTGGTGACATTCTAATTCAGCTCCTTATAGTTCTCATTGAGTTGTGTGATATTGTCTTCAGTTCGTTTAAACATCCTTAGAACCATTACCCTGAACTCTTTCTCTGAAAGGCTGCTCACTTCAGTTTCATCTAACCCCCTTTCTGGTGATTCCTCTTTTTCTTTCCTTTGGGGATTGCTTTTATGTCTTCCCATGTTTTCTTGTAATGTTTTAATTGTACATTTGATTATTTTACTACCCAAGTGCTGCTGAAAACCCGCCTTGGGTGGCGGCCTCGAGGGCACACCGCAACACTGGTGACCAGGGAGTTCCACAAACCAGAAAGGAGTGTATGCCACAGACAGGGCGACCAGGACACACAAACACAGGGTTTAGGGTGCTACAGACTCAGCGACCCTGGTGCGCAACACAGGGATTAGGGTGTCAGCAAGCTGGCATGAAGGCCCACTGCAGACATGCGTGGAAACACGCGTTGACTTGGGAGTTCTGTGGGCCTAGCCTCTGATGCGCAAACACAGGGACTGGGATGTCCACAAGCTGGCGCGAAGGCCCTCTGCAGATGTGTGCGGATCGCTCAATGACTCAGGAGTTCTGCGGGCGGGGATTAGCCCCTGATGCGCAAACATAGGGACTAGGGTGTCCAGAAATTGGTGCGAAGGCACGCTGCACACTGTGAGTGTGGTGGCCAGCAAGATCGCAAGCCGGGACCCCTGTGTGATGCTGGGGAGGGGGAGGTTGCACTCACTGCTTTGCAGGCGGGGGTCCAAGGGTCCACGGGAATGCAAGGTCCGCAGGAATGCAGGGTCCACGGTCTGCGGGATTCTAGCTGGTGTGGCTGTTGGGTCACAGAGCAACTCCAATGCCTGTATAGCTGGTGGTGTTGGTGAGTTCCCAAAGAAAGGCCCTGTTTCCCTTCAAGATGGCATGCGCTTTGCGCCCTAGTTCCACAGTCCCAGTCCGGGGGGTGAAAGGTGCGATGGCAGTCTCTCCCTGTCCAAGAGAGCCTGAACTACCAGCCCCCACTGCTCCTGCGAGATTCAACTGTCCCTCACTCAATCACACACCCACCACACACATCCACACACTCTCTTTTTGTCCCCTCACTCACTTCCTCTCCCTCACCTCCGTCCTGCCAGCCACCATCATTTCAACCCTGAATCCCCTTTTTCTACTTTAGATTTTCCCTATTCTTTCCTTTTACCTGGTTAAAATTTCACCCCACTTATATATCTAATTCCCAGTACCCTACTCCAAGTCCATACACACCTCTCTCTCTTCTCTATCTTCACCAGACAAAAAAATTTTCTCTATGTCCTTTTGTTGTTATTTGCTTGAATGTTGGTTATATCAATTTTTTATGAGATTGTTTTTGCTTAATCTACTTGTTTTATTTTGCATTTTGTTTACTTTGTTTTTTATCTCTATTTTCCCTTAACACCCTTGATATTAGTTGGTATTTGTAGTTTGTATTAATCTCCAGGTACCTGTTGCTGGTATTTGTTGGGATTAGTGGCTGCTCTATTAGAGTTTTCTCCTCACATATGTAATTTGTTCCCTTTTTTTTCTTAATCTCTTTCTTTTCTCTCTTTTATATTTTTCTCCTTTTTCTTTTTTCTTTTTTTCTCCTCTTTTATCTCCTCCCAATTTCATTTTAGAATTCTTTTCTTTTCTTTTTTTCTATTTTCTCTCTTCTTCTTTCTCTACTTTTTCATAATTTGTCTCTCACTGGTGGTCCCCTTATTTGTGATTATTAACATCATGAATACATTTCTGTTTAGTGCCTTGTGTGTTGTACCTGGTTGTATTGTATTTTGTGCCTTTAAATCAACACAGGAGAGAGAAATACATAACCAGACACCTGGAGAAGAAAGACCATGGGCACAGAAAGAAACAACCCACATATGAAAGAAAAGCAGGCATCACCAGAAAAGGAAGTAAAGGAAATAGAAGCAAACAACATGCCAGAGAAAGAGTTCAGAGAAATGGTCATAAAGTGGCTGAAAGAATGGAAGACAAATTCAACAATATGAGTAAGAACCAAGAGGAAATTATAAAGAATCAAGAAGAAATGAAAAATGACATCACTGCTGTAAAAAACTCAATAGAAAGAATAAAAAGTAGACTAGAAGAAGCAGAGGACCACATCAGTGAGCTAGAAGACAAGGTAGGAAAAAATACCCAAGTACAGCAGCTTCTAGAAAAATAAATTAAAAAGCAAAAGGAGAGACTAAGGGAACTTTGGGATAACATGAAACAAAACAACATCTGCTTAATAGGGGTTCCAGAAAGAGTGGAAACTGAGCAAGGAATAGAAAACCTGTTTGAAGAAATAATGACAAAAAACATCCTTGATATAGGAAAGAAAAACCCCACACAAATCCAAGAAGCTTACAGAGTCCCAAGCAAAATGAACCCCAAAAGACTGACACCAAGGCTCATTATAATTAAATTGGCAAGTACCAATGACAAAGTAAGAATCTTAAAAGCAGCCAGAAAGAAACAAAATGTTACCTACAAAGGAACCCCCATCAGACAAGCAACTGATTTCTCAACAAAATTCATCAGGCCAGAAGGGAATGAAATGAAATATACAAACTCATGCAAAGGAAGGGTCTGAATCTAAGAATACTGTAACCAGCAAGGCTTTCAATCAAAATTGAAGGTGAAAACAGGAGCTTCACAGACAAAAAAGGCCTAGGGGAATTTATTACCAAACTCACAATGCAAGAAATGTTAAAGGGTCTGCTGTAAAAAAAAAAAAAAAGAAAAGAAATAGGAAGTGAAGGGGGAACACAGGGGTAAAGAATAAAAATGGAGACAAATAATTACCTATCAATAATAACTTTATTTTTTTAAATTAAATCTTTATTATTCAGATCATTACATTTGTTTCTCTTTTTTTCCCTCCATAGCTCCCCTCCACCCGGCTCCCAACCCTCCCTCTACCCTTACCACCCTCCTGTTGACCTCATCCATAGGTGTATGATTTTTGTCCAGTTTCTCCCTGTACACCCCTCACCCCTTTCCCCCTGAGAATTATCAGTCCACTCCCTTTCTGTGCTTCCGATTCTATTATATTCACCAGTTTATTCTGTTGATCAAATTTTTAATTCACTTAATTTTTAGATTCACTTGTTGATAGATATGTATTCGTTGTTCATAATTTTTTATCTTTTACCTTTTCCATCTTCCTTTTCTAAAAGAGTACCTTTCAGCATTTCATATAATACTGGTTTGGAGTTGATGAACAACTCCTTTAGCTTTTTCTTATCTGTGCAGCTCTTTACCTGCCCTTCAATTCTGAATGATAGCTTTGCTGGATAGAGTATTCTTGGTTGTAGGTTCTTCTTATTCATCACGTTGAATATTTCTTGCCATTCCCATCTGGTCTGCGTCGTTTCTGTTGAGAAATCAGCTGAAAATCGTATGGGTGCTCCCTTGTAGGTAATTAACTGTTTTTCTCTTGCTGTTTTTAATATTCTCTCTTTGTCTTTTGCTCTTGGTATTTTAATTATGATGTGTCTTGGTGTGGTCCTCTTTGGATTCCTTTATATGGGGTTCTGTGTGCTTCCTGGACTTGTAAGTCTATTTCTTTTACCAGATGTTGGAAGTTTTCAGTCATTATTTCTTTAAGTAGGTTTTCAGTATCTTGCTCTCTCTCTTCTTCTGGCACCCCCACAATTCTGATGTTGGTATGTTTGAAACTGTTCCAGAGGCTCCTTACATTATCTTCACATTTTTGGATTCTTTTCTCTTCTTGCTTTTCCAGTTGAGTGTTTTCTGATTCTTTATATTTCAAATTTTTGACTTGATTCTTGCCTTCTTCTAGTCTGCTGTTAGGTCTCTGTATAATATTTTTTATTTTAGTCAGTGTATGTTTAATTTCTAGTTGGTCCTTTTCCATCTCTAGTTGGACCTTTTCCACCTCTAGTTGGTTCTTTTTCATCTCCTCTTGGGTCTCGCTAACTTTATCCATCTTTTCTAGGATATTATTGAAAAACCTTATAAGCGTGGTTTTGAACTCTATATCCAGTCGTTTGTTTTCCTCCATTCCTTTTGTTTGTGATCTCTTCCCTTGTCTCAGCATTTTTACTATGCCGGGAGAACTTCTGTGTTGGATTCAGCCTTAAAATACCAGACTTGCAAAAGTGAAAAAACCTGTCTGTTGAACTTGGGATGGGTGGAGTCTCAGGGCTTAACAGACTGCCTTGCGTTCCAGTTGGCCCCGCCCTCCACGGCCCCCAGAGTCTCACATGACTGAGTAATCACTGGAAAGGTCCTTGTGTGCGCACGCTCTCGCAGTGCCTCTAGACTGCTGCCTTTCTGGCTCCCCTGTGCTCTGGGACCATATGAATCTGGGTCCCCAGGGTTTCGCCCAAATCTGGGGTTTAGTGGAGTTAGAAGTGGCGCAGTTGGAATGCTTTCTTCTCCCGCCCTCTTGTGAAAGCCAGCGGCACAATCAGCAGTTGGTCTTCTGAGCACAGTGCTGTGTGCACAGCCCGACTTCTGCCCTTTTGCGACTCCCCTAAATTTTTGTGCATTTCTCCCTTTTCACAAACTCCCCCTGTATGGGTCTTGGCTGGACCTGGGGTTTAGTGTCATAGGATAAGGGGTTCAATGCCATTGGGAGTCTCTGTTTCCCTCCCGCCAGAGAAAGCCAGTCAGGTACTCTGGCACCGCTCTATCCACAAGCGCGTCTCCGTACCTCAGCTTTTTGCAGCTCCTCTGGATCTCCGTTAGCCCCTCTCTTTTCTTCTAGTTGTAGAATTTCCACTCAGCCGGCTTTCCTGTGGTTCTGGATGATGTCCATTCTGTCTTTGCGTTGTAGTTTTGAAATTGTTGTGTGAGGCAGCAGTGTAGGTGTTTACCTATGCCGCCATCTTGATTGTCTCTGATAGTTATTTTTCTATCAATAATAACTTTAAATGTAAACAAATTAAATGCTCCAATCAAAAGACATAGGATAACAGGTTAGATAAGAAAACATGACCCATATATCTGCTATCTACAAGAAACCCACCTCAGAAAAAAGATGCACACAGACTGAGGGTGTAGGGATGGTAGAAGGCTTTTCAGGCAAATGAAAATGAAAAAAAAGCTGGAGTTGCAATACTTATATCTGACAAATAAGATCTCAAAGTGAAGGACATAACAAGAGATGAGGAAAGCCACTTCATAAAAGGAGTAATCCAACAAGAAGAAATAACTCTGGCAAACATATATGCACCCAATACAGGAGAACCTAAATACATAAAAGAACTCCTGGAGGATATCAGGGGAGAGATTGACAGCAATACAATTATAGTAGGAGACTTTAATACCCCACTATCACCACTGGACAAATCCTCTAAACAAAAAATCAGCAAAGAAACATCAATCCTAAATGACTCATTAGACCAGATGGAATTAATTGACATCTTCAGAACATTTCACCTAAAAGCCACAGAATATACACTCTTCTCAACTGCACATGGGTCATTTTCAAAGATAGACCATATATTGGATCATATGTCCAGGTTGTGGGCTCCATCCCCTGCGTGTGGTGTGCAGGAGGCAGCAGATCAGTGATTCTCTCTCATCACTGATGTTTTGTCTGTCTCTCCTCTCCCTTCCTCTCTGAAATCCATAAAAATATATTTTTAACAATTTGCCTCTGAGATGTGTCACGTTCTCTGCTGGGAAGAAAATGTGTTTCTGTGGGCAGCACCAAGGATCCAGACTGTCCTTCTGGGTAGGTTCTTCCTCAAAATTCTGTCTATTCAGTAAAGCTCCCAGCACCCAGCAACTGCTGCCTCCCCCTAGGAGCACCCAGAGGCCGGGAAGTGCCAGCACCTCTTCCAGGTCAGGTGGCTGGTGCTCCTCACAGTGGTCAGCTGAGCTGTGTGCCCACAGCCAGGACCCTGCCTGGTGGTTGGAGGCAAAGTGACCAACTCAGTCTGTGCCATTTGGCTCCTTGGCTGTTGCTCTGGGTGAAAAAACTAATTGGCTGAGAAGAGGTAAAAGCTGTTGGAAAAATATAAAGTCTGAGCTCTCGGTCCCAATTCAGCAAAGATAATACTGACTTGGCTTGGCTTCTGCATGTGTGTGCATGCGTATGTGTGTGTGTTTTCATTGCTCCGACACACATTTATAACTGTCATAAAATGAAGATGAAACTGAAGCATCCATCTTATATAAAAACTGCTGTTTGAAATTTTAACCCTGCTATTTGACTTCTGTAGATGCTTGCTTGCTTAAATAATAAGAAAAATAAAACTACTGCCACTTCAGAGAGGCCTTTAAACCTTCCCCGGATGAAATTATCAATGCTAGTGCCAGGCCAGACCTTTGGTTGAGATCTCAAGGCCCCAGCACATAGGGGCTCTTTAAGAACTTGCAAAAGAGGCCAGAAACACCCCATATTTGGGAGACAAAGAAGGTAAAACCATATAACTAGGGAAAATTTGTCCATGTTGGGGCCCAAAATTTGAGAGACATTTTCCTCTGGACCCACGTATAATAAATGTAACTACATCTCTCTTGGCTCTTCTCTGGTTTTCTGTAACATTAATGGTTCCCTGACTGGGAAACAACTGGGGTTGGCCTTTTGGCCTCCAGTGAATGGGGCAGGTTTGGGGCCTAAGGGAGCCAGATAGGCCTCTGGGAGGTGCCGCTTTGCTGAATTAGCAGAATTGAACTGGGGGACTCCAGGCACTCCCAGATCTCAGCCCAGGACTTGGCCAGCATCTGGAGAAAATGGACAGACACTTCTGGATCTGTTGACAGAATTGGTAAGGGCCCCGTCAGTCAGGCTCACTCTGAGTAAGTGGAAGGGGAAGCTTGATCACCTCCCCGGAGGTCAAGGACTTCCTCAGGCAAATTAATCAGGAATAAGGTTGAGTTTATCTGCTCAGCTCCACTTTGGGCTAGTCTACTGAGTGAGTATGGATGTTTGTCTGTCTTGGCATAATTATCTGCTCATTAACTGGTCTGTGTGAGGCAGAAGCTACTTTGTGCCTTCTGGCTGTACACAGGAGAGTATTTGTTATCTCTTTCTATTGTTTAATTTGTTTAAAGATATGGTGTACCCCCTTTGTTGGAATGCAAAAGTCTCTAGCAGTTGTGAGACTTTTTCCTCAGCATCTTTTGCTCTCTGTTAGGAGGTAATCAGCCCACTTAGCTAATAAAAATTTATCTTTATGTTTGTATAAGTAAGGCTTTCAGTTTGTGCTGATTTGTGAATTTGCTGTATTAAATTGAAATTTTGAAATCCTAGGGTTAAAGGTATAAATTTATGACATTTTGATGAACAAAGAACTTTTACTTATGGCTTTCTTATCTCTTTCGGTGGTTGGAGACTTCCAGGGGCAGGGCTTACAGCTCCACAGGGTGAAGAGATTTATAGGCCCTGTCCCTGCCTGTGACATCATAGTCCAATGTGAGCCACCTGAGGCAGAACTAGGCTAAAGTTATATTATTAACTGTCTATGGACCCCATTATTCCTGGTTGTGTGTCTTGTGTGGTCTGTTGTCTTTGTGTTTGTGTGTTTTGTTTGACTTGCTGTTTTCAGTTATTAAGATCCTCATAGAGGACATAACCTGGTCTTTTCCTTCTTCCCTCATCCTGATTCTAATCGTATCTCTAACTGTATTGAAGATCTTTTCTTTTAGGAGGCCATGCAGGCTTTCAGTTCTCAAGAAATCTCCCTACACACCCTTATCCTCATCTGATATCTTTCCAGGCCAACTAAGAGTAATTTTTCTCCATAGGTCAGATCTCAGCCTCTGGGAGGGAGGACTACTACAGCAGTAGTCTTTAGTTTTCTCTGAAACTTCCACTGTTTCTATTTCTCCCCTCTATAGAAATTGTGTTTCTCTGAATCACAATTAGAAGGGAGACAAGCAACTGTAATGGGGGATGGGATGGGATGGGGAGGGGGTGTTTGGAGAAATCAAGAGAGGTAAAGGAGGAGGATTTAAGATCCTATAGGGGCTTAGAGTAAAAATCTATGAGGGAAAACAAGGGTTACAGAAAGAAAAAAGTATCCTTAAATGTAAATGCCTAAATATACAGGATCTCAGACCATTTGCCTTGTTTTAGGACAGAGTAGATGGTTAATGCAGAATGAGGAGGTGGGTGTTGGCAGTTAATTATGAAGCAGGGAGAGATGGGTTTTTGTTGATTTTTACTGGCTGCAGACCACTCTGATGGCATAGGATCTGGTCCAAGTATCTTATCAGAACTTCACTAGATTCAAGGTTGCAAGTTTTCTGCAAGCATAATTAATCTAGCTGTTCCAGTCTATTTTTTAACCCTTCCAATACTAAATTAGACTGATACAATATATTTAACATTACATAAGGAAGAATATAGCAGTTTTTACTAGATATCTGTTCTTGGTTTTATCACAGAAGGTCTAGATATATTTCCTTGAAAGTAAAAGTACATTTTAAATGTGTTCATAAATATTAATCTAAAAATACTAACAGTTCACTTTTGATAATCATTAAAGGATTGCAGTTTCTAAGAATAAAGAATTCTAATACATTTAAAAAAACTAAACTCCCAGGAGCCAAGCAGAGGAGAAACAGAGTTGAAGTCTGAAGCTGCTCTGGTGATTTAAAAATAGTTGCTAGGCAGACTCAGTCCCTGACAGCCAGGTGAAAGAAGAGAGGGAGGGAAGCTGGATGCCCAAGTTGCATGCAGCGACCTTGGAAAAAGATAGAAAAGCAAAGTTAGCAGACATTTCCCTGACACTAGAGCTGCCCCCTCCTGCCCAGTGAGTAATGAATGTTTTACAACAAGCAATATAAGAGTTAGGCCTTTGGCTTGCTGGCTGCCACAGTTAAATCAGAAGCCAGTGACTGCTACTGTCCTTCCTGCAGCCCCAGGAATAGAACAGTGAGCCTAGGATCTGAAAGAGCAGCAGATAGAGCTAGTGAAAGCCCCTTGTTTGCAAATGTATTGAAAGGGTTCAGTGCCTGTTGCTGCTGGAAGAGGAGGGGCTGAGATACCCTTCCAGTGCACTCCCTTGGGAGAGGCCTGGTCACTGCTCAGCCACAAAGGGGACTGGTGGGAAGACAAGGGGCCTAATACCCAAGCCGCTGCCACAGAAGTGCTTTGCAACCCTGTTTCTAATTGCACCTCAGGCTGTTTTGGAATGGCAGCTTATGGCAGGGCCCTGTAACTAGTAAACAGGGTTAACAAAAAGGGCAAAGGAAAGGCACTCTCTCTGGACTGGGGAGCCTTCAGGACTTTGAGATTCTCCAAAAGAGGAGGAGTCTGACTGCAGGATGGCAGAGACCCCCTGTTGGGTTGGAAGGACCTAAGGCCACATGTTAAACTTATAAATTATGCTTTCTAGGCAGATGTCCAAGCCCAGTTATGTAGGGGTTAAGCTGCCTGTTTACAGCAAAACACCTTTCTCCTTTGCCAGAATAAATTTTAGGGAAATTAGACAGGCTGTGTTTGTGGCTAGAAAGAAGAACTGGCCATCATACATAGCCCTGACAGTGGCCTGCAGAAAACTGTACAATAGACTTAGATGATGTCTGTGACTTCATAGACATGACTCCAGAAAGACAAAGACAATTTTGCTTTGTGTGGGAAGGTCAAGAATAGACCTTAGTCACCTCTGTAAGATATTTGTATAGCCCTACCATGTGTCATGTTTATTAGCAGAAGATTTAGCTGCCAAAAGTGGCCACAGTGTCAATGTTACTGTCTTGCAGGCCTGTGTGACCATGCCCATGTCAGGGGTGGCACACATCTCAACTTTAAGAAACTAGGGAAGGCCTGTGTGGAACAGAGGGAATTGATAAGTGCCAGCCCTTTGTTATAGGAATTACAGACCTCATGAGGTCCCGTGACATGTGAGACCCTGTAAAATAATAAAGCTCCTTTAGTCCTTTCTCAGAGGGCATGTCACCTCTCTCAGAGATCATATGAAATTTTAAGGACAAGTCAAGTAGGGGGAACCCTACTACAGGGACAGCTGTAATGGTCTACTTGAATATAGACATATTTTCAATTTCTTCTGGCCATTTGAAGACAGTTATATCATCTTAAAGAGTCCATGAAAAGGACTAACAAGGAAAATCAGAAGATCTTAAAACAGGTCAGTATATTTTTTCTCCTTATACAATTCTTCTGAAATTTGGCAATACTTAATAAATAAATCATGGCAATACATTTCTTTGCGTAAATTCAGTAAGACTGGTTATAATAGTGGTTTTAATAACAGAAAACTTTGACTGGAGTATCACATTTTAAAGAGCTCTGTCAGAATCTGAAGACTTGAAGCCAATAAGAGTGCCAAGGAAAAGCCTGGTATCCTGCTTGGGAGCCCTGAAAATGGCTGGCACTGGAGCGTCAGGCCCATGCCCTATCATCACTGGCCGTTGGTTAGAGTAGAAGGGGAGCAATAAGGACGCCTCTGTGTCCCTGCAGAACCCCCAAGCACTCTATGCTGCAATGAGTAGGAGTGCTACTGAGATGGGCCTTAAAACCTAGGTCGTGGGCCCAGTTGGAGTCGCTGTAGGTGAGGGATTCACCTAAGAAGGTAAAAACATATAATTAGGGAAAATTCCTCCATATTGAGAGACATTTTCCTCTGGATCTGCGTGTAATACATGTAACTGCATCTCTCTAAGTATTGCTTGGTTCTTCTCTGGTTTTCTGTAACAAAACCAGGTCAAAGGTTCATTGTGAATGAGAAAGCACCTGGGACTATGGACAAATCGTGACCAGCCTTGGATGAGGTCATCAGATAATATGTCAGTCAATAAATGGGTTCATCAGATTAGAACAGCTGATTGGTTCAGTCACCATCTGGTCCTACCAATGGGGAAAGTCAGTTGTTAGAGACTGTGTGAACTTGGCTGAATGGATGCTTTGCAAGCTAAAGGCTGTGATGCTGTATAGAACCTCTTCTGGGTAACACTTCACTAAAGAAAAAGGTGTTTTCCTGGTTCCATTTCTGGGCATGTATTAATAGTAACAATAATGCACACCTGTGCACAGGCATCTCCACTTTGAGTCACACACTCGATTGTGTCCTTTATGTACTTTCCCCAAGCAGCCCTCTGCATGTGCTCACAAGTAGGCAGTATCTCCCCAGCTGGACTGCAGGCTCTGTGAGGAGAGCCAGCCCGTCCTTGCTGGTCCTGGTCCCACCTCTGTGGCAGCTGAACAGGAGCACAGAGCATGCCTCAGCAAATGTTCCTGGGTGAGCACATGAGTGAATGGGTCAGTCCCGAAAGGGGCAGAATAGAATGTGGGGGCCAGTTAGGATCGTAAAAAGTACAAAGTCTGCTCTGTGAACTGGGTTGTCTTGCTCTGATTAAAGAGGCACATGCTAATCTGGTGGGAGTTGCATGTGGTGATGCAGATTGTCACGGAAAGATTAACAACCTTGTTGCAGGAACCAGAAGCAACAGCCCTTTGTAGACCCCAGCCCTTTGCATATCACTAACCCTTCGGGGGAAATGTGTGTGTAATTTACCGATATAAACGGCCCATCTGGCACACCCTTTGCCTCTTCCTCTATGATCTTCGTCCTTCTATCCCAGTGGTTCTCAACCTTCCTAGTGCCGCGACCCTTTAATACAGTTCCTCATGTTGTGGTGACCCCCAACCATAAAATTATTTTTGTTGCTACTTCATAACTGTAATTTTGCTACTGTTATGAACTGTAATGTAAATATCTGATATGCAGGATGTATTTTCATTGTTACAAATTGAACATAATTAAAGCATAGTGATTAATCACAAAACAATATGTAATTACATATTGTGAAATATTTATTTCTAATTACTGTACAAATAAATGAAATTTTGTCTTGAATCATGGTGTAGCATGGGTAAGTCTTAATATGACAACAGTAAGCTACATTGCTACACTTTGCTACACCGAGGAGTGGTGTGTTGGTTCCTAAGACCATGGGAAATATATGTTTTCCGATGGTCTTAGGCGACCTCTATGAAAGGGTCGTTCGATCCCCAAATGGGGTCGCGACCCACAGGTTGAGAACCACTGTTCTATCCAATATAGCAGCAGCTTATGGTGGGGGGAGAACAGATTTCTGTGGGTGCCCTGCTGCTCTCCCATGCTGCGGCAGGATTGGAGTACACCCTTCTCTGCCAAATTGGGCCAGGTAGTAACAGGCACAGACCCATTGTTTGTCTGGTTATACCTCCTGTCCAAGTGTAAAAAGTTAAAAACCAAGCGTGGCCCCAAGTGGAGATGTTGTTATTGTTGCTGATGATGATTCAACAACCATGATAATATTGTCGTGTCTGTTGGGAGTGATTCCCATTCCAGGGCTTTACACACTGTGTGGTCTTTTCCAAGATCCTTTCAGATGCTGTTACCCTCCTGCAGGCTGAGCCGCTGCCCAAGGCCATGCCACTGATGAGCCCAAGGTTATACTGGTAAGTGGCCCCATTGAACTCTGATTCAGGTCATCCAGCTCCAAACGCCACTCCCTGCTCTGAAGTGCACATGATAAGATGCCCTGATGCCTCTTGCGGGTCCTCTCCCCAAGTCCCCTTTTGTCTGCTTCACCTCCACTCTCACCATCTTTCCCCAAGTGGAGGCGAGATGCCCTGCCCACATCCCTGCACTATTCTAAGTAAGCAGCACCCAGTAGCCCTGATACCATGCAGGCGTCTTGTGGTGGGCAGGCCTGGAAGACTCAGGTCCAGTGTGTGGGAAGCATGGGACTTGGTGGGAAGGTCTCTAAGGAGGAATCTCTGAAAGGTCAAGGGCCTCTGGGGGAACCTTGCTAGAGGCAGCAGCCCCTGCCTTGACTTTTCCAATCAAATCTGAGTCCCCACCCTGTGTTTTACTAGAATCTCTATGTTTAGACTTCAAAGCCTCCTTTGCTTAAAGAATGCATGTGTCTTCTCATGGTACTTGCCCTGCTGACTTCATCTAGAGGTTAATTTTAGTTCAAACTGTTGCTCCAATAAAAGCCCAAGGAGGCAGGTGAATGGGCTATCTGGGTTTCTGTAGCCAGGCAGCCCCTTAGCCCTCTTTTTCACAGAATGTGTGTCATCTTTCGCTCAGGGTCTGCTGGTCAGCCCTGACATGGGAGCAGAGTTGGATGGGCCCGAGCCCTGACCAGTCTGAAGGCAGGGGAGGCAGTGGGCAGGGCAGTGGGACCCTGGGGATTTGGGACTCCCATCCATCTGGCCGTCAGCCCGACCTGATAAAGGTGCCCCAGATTGGGACCATGCTCAGTTTTCCAGTTCCTTTCAACCACCCTCACTGTAGTCTATTTGAGCCAATGATGACCCAGCGTAAGCGCCTTGTGTTGTGCATGGGGGAGGGGCAAGCCAGAGAGGGCAGGCAGCCTGTCCAGCACACACAGCTCAAGTGACAAGCCAGGAGGGGAGTGCCCACCCCCGCTAGGGGAGGCCATGGCACAGGTCAGCATGGACAGGACTTGTTGGGCCTGAGGAAGGAGGATGGAAGTGGATCTGCTTCTCTATGCCTCCCCATTGGGGGGAGATGCCCCTCGCCTTGCTTCCCCTCCCCTGATTGCTTTATTGCCACAACTCCAGCATGGATGGAGTCAGGAGGGATTGAAGGGGAAGCGATGCTTGTTAGGGGACCCGCTGATCTCATCTCCTGGCCTTCACCCTTCTGGTGAAGTCCAGGCCTGGGACAAGCAGGGACCCAGCTGTCCCCATGCTGTCAGCCTGGGAACTCAGACAGACCTGGGCCCCTGTCCACTCCCCTCCTTTGGGGCTGAAGGCCTCAGGGAAGGACCCAAGGTATGGCAGCCAGGACCTGTCTCTGAGAACCCAGGTGTCCTGGAGTCCAGGAGTGCGGCCCCTCGCTGTCAGGGCCACAGGCCTGCAGGGCGGCCAGGGAGATGGGCTGCTGGGTGCAGAGCCCTCTTCAGGGAGCACTACTCATGGGATCGCAGCCCATCCTCATGGCCCAGGAGAGGCCAGAGGGCAAAGCACCCAGCCTTCTCCTTCCCACAGGGCCCTTCATAGGGGACAGGCACCTTCATCTTCCGCTGCATTGCTACCCAGTCCTCTGTCTTCCTCTCGAGGGATGCGCTTATTCAACATGGAAGAAGGAGCCATCAGTGGTTTATTGAGGGGTGGCCTGAGCTGAATGTCTGCCCTCCTTCCTCCTGCAAACGGCCCAGCTTCCTGGCCGAGGAGGGAGAGGCAGTGAGAAGAATGACCCTACTTGCTGCCCCAGTTTGATCTCTTCTCCAGGCCCGTGGCGGCACACAGCAGCGGGGAGAAGGAGACAGCGCTGCGACAGTGGGGATGGGCAGGGAGGCATGGGGGAGAAGGAGGCTGTGCAGGGGTGGTGGGGAGGGGCATGTGGGCAGCGTAGGGGCACCTCATTGAGTAGCATGGCCATTTGGTCCAGCACACTTTCCCAGGCGCCAACTGCCCATTGCCAGGGCAATCAGTTACAGAACTAAGGGCCCTGCAGGTAAGTGATAATCCCTCAGGGCACCTGGGTTGGGGTTTCCACTGTCCAGGGAACTGCTTATCTCAGAGAGAGGACCATTTAGGCTGAAGTCCCCCCCCCCACCAGGAGAGCCACCTGCCCACCCTAAGGATCTGCACATCCAAAGGGTATGGGGAGCCCAAGGGTGATGCCAAGATCCTGAGAAGCCTCCCTCTGTCATGGCCATGGCTGAAGGTCTGCCAGGCTGGGCATGGGCAAGAAGGGCCAGGGCAGGGCACAAGCAACAGTCTCTCCTGAATGGGTCCATGTGGGTGGGAGGTGAGTGGCTAGGTGAGGCGCCCATTGCTCATTGCATGAGGCCAGGGCTTGGAGAGCAGGGCCACAGGCTTGAGGCAGCAGGGCCTGGGAAGGGAGGCAGGCTGGTACCATGTGGCACCCATTGCTAGTCCCACTGAAGAGGAAGGTGGGGGTTGAGAAGAGAAGCCACCTGTTTCCCACCCCGTGATGCCTGGCTTCTGAGCACAACAAAGACTGACCGTTAGAAGCCTAACGTGGGAGAGCGGCCTGGGTGGAGGGTGGCCAGTGGGGAAGGTGGGGCTGGCCAGGACGGCGATGGGACAGGCAGAGGGCTGGGGACGGCAGGCACAGGACTGGTTTTTCCATGGCCCTTGGAACAGCAGCAGGAGCAGCAGGGCCAGCGGTGGGTGGGGGTAATGGGGGAGAGGGCTCGTTCATCTGGGGCTCACGGGGCCTCATTGGAGCCAATCCCATTGCCTCTGTTGACGTGGAATGGCCGGTGGTGAGACTGCAGGAACAAGAGCAGTTAGAGGTGTGGGTAGCGGGGACCACTGGCTAGACCCAACCCACTCTAACCTCCCTGGAAGCAGCAGTGGTCTGAACCCCAACAATTCTACGAGCTGTGGCCTAATCTGCAAGCTCATCTCTCCTGTGATCAGGATTGGGCTCCCATGATACAGAGTTACCAGGTTCAAATCCTAATTAGAGTTCATTTCCTGCCATTGGTTGGTGAGCTTGAGCCTAAGCCCCTCATCCAATTCCCTCCATGGCCAGGGCCTCCCAGCATTTCAGTTCTTGTTCTGCAGGGCTCTCTACTCGGCAGAGCCACACAGCCCTGCTCACACTTGTGGTATTGCCACAGCCACCCAATTACTTGGTTACTACTCTCATACCTACTTTACAGAGGCACAGAGAGGCTAAGTAATTTGCCCCAGGTCACTCAGCTGGTAAGTCCAGAACTCCAGACCCAGCAGTCTGGGTCCGAGTCCATCCACCATCCCCATCCATTTCTTCAAACCACTTCTGGATCTCAAGGGTTTTGGGTGTTTGCTGCTCCCTTTTCCTGAATCTCCTGACAGAGGCTGTGGAGAGGCCTGTGTCCGCCCCAGCCCAGCGGGGACCACGGCCAGTCTCAGCCTCCTCTTCGATCCTGGCTCCTCCTCGGGACTCAGGAAGCCTCTCAGGACAGAGCCAGCGATGCCACCGCTCAACGCCACTCCTGCCAGGTCTGTGTGACATTCAGTAGTGACTTCACAGAATCACCACTCCCCTTGCTGCCTAGGCCCCTGGCAAGTACTGTGGCCTCTCCCTGAGCTGGCCAGAGGCGGAGCCCAGTAGCACTACCTGACCTTGCCTGACCAGGTGCCTCCAGCCCTGCCCTTGGCCTTGCCAGCATAGACCCTATATTTCCCAGGACTCCTTGCTGGACATAGTCCCCAGCAGGCCTGGGGCCTGGGGAATGTGGGGCTGAGGCCTCAGCTCATGCCTCAAGGACCCCACCTAGAAGCAAGGGAAGAGATGGAGGCCAGGGAGAGAATTACAGGCAAAGCAAACAGCCACTTAGCCACAATGTCTGGACCAGGTCTCAGGACCCCATGGGCCCGCTGGTCCCCAAGCCTTCAATACAGCAAAGGGAATGGTCTGGCCATGGCTGCACCTTGTTTTCAGGGAGGCAGGTCAGTAAGATGGGCCACAGGTCAGTGTGAAAAGGCTAAAAGACTAATTTCAATGTAACCCTGGTATTTGGGGGGCTAGCAATCTGAATCTGTGCCTGCAAGCCAAATGTACATTCTCAATAACTTATAATTAAGTCACTGCCTCTTTCCCAGAAACTGGTCTTGCAAGATCTGTTACCTAAATACAGAGGCCATAAATGATGTGCTGGCACCAGGCCAGACCATTAGATATGGTCTCAAGACCCCCAATATCTGGGCCCTTTTTTGCAAAGCTTGAGAAAGGACCAGAAGCATAATCCATATTTGCCGAGCAGACACCGGAAATATATAAAAGAGAAGCCCTGCATGTTACTTTGCTCAGACTTGGGAAGTTATTCTGCTGAGTCTGCCAGCATAATAAACTGTATAACTCCTTTTCTCTAAAGCATTACTTGGTTTTTCTTTGGTCTTCTGCAACAAGTGAGCAGTGCTGTCTTTTAGGTCCCAAGTGGTGGGTGGGCGGAGACACAGAGCCCAGGACATCTGAGCAGGGTGTGTTCTTCCCACCTCAGTTCCTCTATGGGTCACAGTCACAGCCTGTGAGGGTTGGAAGAGCTATGAAATCATTCCAGCCATCTGACTCATGTTATAGATGGGGAAACTAAGGCACTGAGGAAGAATGGCTCCCATGAGGTTACATGGCAAGTTGGTGAGAGGCCTGGGGCTAGCCCCTAGGCCTCCCAGCCCCCTGGCATAGAATCACCTGTCTCTTCTCCCAGCTCTGGAAGTAGCTGCAGGTACCAGGGCCCATGCAGCATCCTGAGGTGGCCATGAGTCCCCTCCCTGGGTAGCAGGCTGACCCCTGCAGGGAGAAGCCTGTGGAGACTGTGGTTCAGTGTCTTAAGGCAGCCCTGATCACTGAGGTCTGTGCAGGGCCTGGCATGTCAGCTACTGAAACCTAAACACCTAAACCTAAAAATCTAAATCTAAGTTTGTAGACGCAGCCTCCACACTCCCACCGCCTCCCCCATGCTGTCCTGAGCACAGGGAGCTCCTTGCCAGGTGCCTGTCCCAGGCTGAGCATATCACCCTCCCAGAGCTGACAGCAGAGCCATCATTCAGCAAGCACAGGTGCCCAGAAACCATCTGCCAAATCATAGCCCAGGCTGCCCGTTTTACAGATGAGAAAATTGAGGCTCAGAAAGTCCCTGCTGATTTATGCCCCCTGCCTGTGAGCCCTGGATTCCTGCTGCCTTTGCTGTGTGCAGGTCCTAAGGCCACTGCTGCCTCCTCCCACCCATGGCCAGGAGATATCACTGTCGCCCCACAGGCCCTGGGAAAATGATGAACGGTCACTGGGGAGCCCCATTTAGCTCCCCATATGGCCATGCCAGACTCTCCGCATGGCTCCTCACTCACCAGCAAAGTCTGCTTGCCAGATTTCCAAGTCTGGGGCTGGACCTTGGGGTTCTGGCTCCGCATGAGGGAAGGGTACCCTAGGGAGACAGAAGCTGTGGTCAGAGGAGGTCGTGCATGCAGAGAGCCCCCAGGGCGCAGACCCATCTCCAAAGTGATCACCAAGCTCCATCTAGCCCATTACCAAGGAAAGCCACCCCCAAGGAGGAGTGCAGCCCCCAGGGTCCCACTGGGGAAACCTGGGAGGCTGGCCAAAGGGAGGGGGCCCAAGGCAGACGGAAAGAGGAGGGGCAGGCGAGATGGGCTGGGCCAGGCAGCAGGGGAGTGTCCCCCAATCCAGGTCAGGGTCACTCCACTCTGGAAATTTCCTCCACCTTCCCCCATAACCACCCCTACCCCTGTTCTGAACCCTCACTCCCTCCCAGAGCCCAGGAAAGCCTCTTCATAGCACAGCCTGCCAGGGTCTGCCAGGAGGGTCCCCTCCCTCCCCCGCCGCCCCCGTGCTGCACAGATGTGCCTTCCTGACTGGCCCACTTTGTGGCTCTGTGCTGGGACTCTGCATGTCTTCCTGAGCCCCGCCCCATCTCTTCTAGCTCCTTGGTTGCCCAGAGCTGCAGAGAACCAGCATCGAACAAGCCTATGCAAACCCAGGTTTGTTGGACACCAGCCCCACCCTCGGGCTCTGCTGCCCCTCCTGCTTCAAAGCAGGAGGACAGGCTGGAAGGGCATCTATCACCCTGTGGCTGTGGTTCAGGGTTGAGCCCAGCCCGGGGCCTGCAGCAAAAGTCCTGGGGGTCCCCCTAGGAGTCTGGGAGAGCTGTGGCCAGAGGATTGGGAGAGGCCTTCAGTGCCAGCCAGACCAGACCCTTTGGGGCAGGAGTGGAGTCCAGGAAAGACCTGAAAGCAGAGGCACTTGGGAAACCAGCAGGCCCTGCTCGGCCGGTGCTCAGCAGGCTGGAGGCTCATCCCGTACACCACAGGGCTTTGGGCTCACCTTGCTGGGGCACATGCCTAGGTTGCAAGTTCTACCCTTGATTAGGGCATGTGTGGCAAGCAACGGATCAATGTTTCTCTCCATTGACGTTTCTCTTTCTTGCTCTCTCTCTCCTTCTCTCTAAAAATCAATAAACATATCTTTGTGTGATGTTTATAGTGAGGGATTCATGAGGTCAAACAATTAAAAAAGAAAGAAGCCTGGCCAGCATGGCTCAGGGGTTGAGCATTGACCTATAAACCAGGAGGTCATGGTTCGATTCCCCATCAGGGCACATGCCCAGGTTGCCAACTCGAACCCCCCGTGTGGGGTGTGCAGGAGGCAACCAATAAATGATTCTCTCTCATCATTGATGTTTCTCTCTTTCCCTCTCCCTTCCGCTCTGAAATCAATAAAAAACACAAAATATTAAAAATAATTAAAAAAATCAATAAGTTTGTACCTGGCAAGGGCCACCAAAAGCCCTTAGGGACAAAAGCTGGTCAGACCTAGAAGCCAGCAGCACTGGCAGGGTGCCAGTCGCTGCCCTTTCCTGTGGGCTCTGGGCGAGGGAACAGAGA
The DNA here is from genome assembly GCA_011751065.1 of Lasiurus cinereus. Classification (NCBI taxonomy): domain Eukaryota; kingdom Metazoa; phylum Chordata; class Mammalia; order Chiroptera; family Vespertilionidae; genus Lasiurus; species Lasiurus cinereus. The sequence goes on from JAAGEH010000005.1 coordinate 44,602,094, forward strand.
AAAGCAGAGAATCCCGGCTCTGTCTGCACCTGGGGAGGGGCTGGCCTAGGAAAGAGGGTCCCTCTAACGCTGAATAGGAGCCGAGAGAGTCCCATTTCTCCGTGTCCAGGAAGAAGACCCCACACCAGTTGGGAGAGGGAGTGGGGCCACAGGAGGAGTAGGGCAGCCAAGTGACAGTGGCATCTATTCTCTTCTGGAGGAGGGACCAGGACGTAGAAGTGGCAAGAGCCCACAAGCTGCCATTGTTCCATGTGGGAGAGAAAGGGACAGGGATGGACAGGTACCAGGATTAATTTTAAACAGCTCATTGGTGTCCAACGGCCTGGAAAACTCTGTGGTGGCCTGTCCCAAGGTGGGGAAGTGGTAGGGGGGCCTCCCAGAGCCTGCTGGGAGAGAGAGGTGTTAGTGGCGTGGGGTGGTTCATGAGGGCTTCCCACAGCCAGGCTCAGCCCTGCCTGTACTGGGAGCCTGCTCTCTGTCTCCTGAGCTGCTGCGGCAGGCATGGGCAGGGCTGGTCCTGGGGGGGTTTTCCTTGCTGCATGTGGCCCTGCCTCCCTCCAGGGCCCTTCCAGGGGGCTGGTAAGCTGATCTATGGAGGTGACCGAAGATGTCCCAGCTATTCCTAGAGGACATGGTGCATGGGAGGGTGGCTCGCCTAAGGCCAGGCCAATTGGAGGCTCTGCAGGCAGATGAGGACACAGGGAAGCAGGCAACCCCACCTCACACCTGCCGGGCGGCCTTTGATTGGGCCTGATTGCAGAGCAAGGAGGGATCCGTTGAGGGAACCATTAGAAGACAGTCAGGCCACAGGGACCCCATTCCTTAGCTCCTGCTGGTGGGGACCCTCTTCACCTGGCTGATCATTCCAAGCCTCTGCTCTGGGCACAGGCAGGGTCCCAGCCGGGAAGAGGGGGCTGAGGATGAAGCCACCTTCAGAGTCCACTGCCTGGTTGTCTGCCTGCCCTGTGAGCCCTCCCCCTCTGCCCCCAAGACCCCTCCGCCTACCCCTATCAGCCATCCTATCTTTCAGGCCAGGCATCTTTGGTGCCAGAACACGGGCGGGCTCCTTGCACCATGGCTCACCAAGCCTGGACATCTCCAAAGAGACATGAGGCCCTGAGCCCTGCTGTGAGGGGTTTGGCACAAGCCTCCCCTCAAAGTGACCCACCTCCAGGGGCCGGAGGGCTGACTATTCAGCCATGTAGAGCCCAGGAGTGGATCAGAAGTGGAGACCCTAGAGGTCCTCACACCCATTTTCCCCAAAGTAGCTCAAGGGCTTTGGCTCTGCGGACAGATGCCACCTGGCCACAGGTTCAGCTCACCCATGGGAGATGGGGTGAGCACAGGGAAGGGAACTCTCTACAGTGGGGAGATTTAGAGCTCAGCCCCCAAGCAGCTGGCAATGTGGGGTGGAGCAGATGTAGAGAATGTGGCCTGGTCCCGGTGCCCACAGGGGACAGTGTCATTCAACAGTCCCAAGAACGCTGCCACTGCTGGGTCAGCTGCCCTGGCGCTGGGGAAGAAGCTTGGCTCCCAGCTCCCAGCTCCCAGCCCAGGGCTCAGGCCCTGGGAGGTGGCTCTAGGAGGTGAGGCCCTGGCGAGTGAGGAGCAGGGCCAGGTGCAGGCCTGCTGGTGCAGGGGAAGTGGGGAGCAGGGCTCAGAGCTCACCTTTCAGGGAAAAGGAGGAGCTGCCTGGGACCCCGGGCAGAGGCAGCTCCTCCGGGCTCTGCACGCTGGAGGAGTACTCCCAGACTCGAGACGTGTAGTTACCTGCAAGGCAAAGGAAAGGGTCAGGCCACATTGGTCGGCCAGAAGCCAGAGGCAGGGGGGCCAGAGCCAGGACAAGGCCATTCCTGTGACTGTCCAGTCCTCCAATCCAGGAGGATGCTGGGCCCACTCATCTTCTGCTAATCAAAGCTGTCCTTCCGAACTAGGAAGTGCTGCACCCTGCCCTCCCCGCAGGCCCATGGCCACAGCCCACCTCTCCCCATGCCCCTTACCTCCTGGCATCCCCTCGTGCCCTCTCCATTGCTCATCATCCCACCACTGCACTCGGAGTTTCTTGCACACCGCAGGCTCTCTCCTGCCCTGGCTTTTTGCACAGACCAGGCCTGGGGTATGCCCCATGCATCCCCCACTCTCAGCAAATCCATGTGTTGGTCTTCAGTGTCAGCTTCCACATCACCTCCCCAAGTCTGTGTGAGCTCAGCCACACTCCCCTCACCACATGCCTGCCCCCACAGTGCAGGTGCGTGTTCAGCAGTCTGTCTCCCTAGCTGGGCTCCGAGGGCAGCATGCATCTACGCCCAGCACAGAGCCTGGCCCCCGGAGGGGGTCCTTGGATGGCTGACAGATGAATGAGTGAGCAAATGAACAAATAAATGCAAACACAGGCTAAACGTCAGAGACAGAGCAGCTGCTACACCTCCTGGTACTCTGCTCACCAGGTGGGGCAGCTGACACATATCCATTTGCAAACATGTCCACGTGGCCTGGAGGGAAGGAGGCAGTGGGCAGGGAGGGGTGGTATACAGGACAGTGGGGGTCGTCAGGGCCCCTCTGAAAAAGGCTCCTTCTCTGACGCCTCCTGTCCAGCTGCAGGGTCCCAGTCCTGAGATCTCCAACTGTTGCCTGAAAGGGGATCTGGGGCTCAGCAGTCAGAGGGCTGGTTGTCCAGCAGCTGCAGGTGAGCCAGACCCACAGGGTCCCCAGGAAGTCTCTGCAGCCTGGACCTCAGCCAGCATGTCCGCCCAAGGCTCTCAGGCCCATGGGCCTGGCCCCATCATTCCCTCATTCATCTGTATTCTCTCTCTCTCTTCAACAAGTGTCTCCTAAGTCCCTTCGGGCCCAAGGCGACAGCTGTGACAGACAGACCCAGCCCTCACAGTCTGCCGTGCACATGATGGTGGATGCTGGACATGAGGCTGGATGCTGCCCCGTCCAGGGGGGTCCTGCCTCCAGATCTCCAGGACTTCGTTTTCTCTGAAGAGGCTCCGGACTGGCCTCTGCAGACTGGCTTTATGCCAAGGGACTGAGAGCTGGCTCAGTCTCCCCCACTCTCTCTGCATGGGGCTGGGCAGCACCAGGAACTCTTGGAGGGGCCAGGCCCCCAGCTGGGGTCCTCAAGCCAACCGCCTGTCCTTGGTGTGAGGTCCACCGCAGCACCTGGCAGAGGCTGGGCACCTGGCTGTCCCTAGGAGGCCAGGGCTCTGTTCCCATCTCATCTCTCCTGGGCCGAAGGGCATGTCACCCTCCCCTCTCATGGCAGGGCACTTCCCTGACGCCTGGGACGGGCCCACTCCTCACAGTGCCACCCTGCCACTTATGGCAATAGCAGTGTAAGCATGCAAATTTGTAAGGTCCCTCCTGCCCTGACACACGCTGAGGGGCTTCTCCAAATTCACCCAAGCCCCAGTTCCCCTGCTTGTCCCCAAGTAGAAGGTGCCTGGACTCAGGGATCCCAGGGAGGCCCCTGCTCCCTGCCGCCTGAGTCAGTGTCTCACACTTGCACACACAGGCACACTAGCCCTTTACACTCAGCAGGACCCTTCCCTCCACCTCTGAGCTCACAATCCCTTCAGATGCCCCTCCACCTAGGATTGGGAAGCCCAGCCCAAGGCCCTGCTCCCCTCGCCCCGCCCTTCTCATTATGAGCCCCTACCTTTGGTGCCATATAGATTATTGAAGTTCTTCTGGTTGATGTCCTTGGAGAGTCGGCTGGGGGACACTGGCTGGTATGATGTCCTAGCCCCCGCTGGGAAGCAAAGGAGGGAAGAGCTGTCATCATAGAAGATGGGCTGGCTTATTCGGGGCTGGAGTCTGGGACCTGAAGGCCCAGTGCCTATCCCAAGGCCCAAATGCCACTATGACAGTTCACTGGGGTCTGGAGTAAGGTGACCATTTCATTTACCCCCAAGTCCCAATCGGGACACATTCTCTTCATGCCAAGAGCACCTGGTGTAGCTTGGACAGCCCTGGACACAGATGCATCTGCTCACCTGCTTGAGACTGAGGGTCACCAGAGGCTAGAGAGGCTAACATGCCACCTTGAGCCAGTCCCCTATGGCTGCAACCCCCTCTGCTGGGACATGGGGCTCCTGTAAGGACCGGTGGCCACAGGGGCCATGAGGCACTGGATGGAGGCCCTGGGCCTTGAAGGGCTGATGAGCCCATGGACATGGCAGGTGCTTCCCTGGGAGAGGGTCCTCTGCCCCCCTCCCCGCACCATTCCAATGTGGCCTCTGATATCAGTCTTGAGAGGATGGCAGACTGGGATACATCCCCTTTATAGACGAGAAAACACACTCCTGTACTAGCTGGCATGGCTCAAGGGTTGAGTGTCGGCCTATGAACCAGGAAATCAGGGTTCAAGTCCTGGTCAGGGCACATGCCTGGGTTGTGGGCTCCATCCTCAGTGTGGGGCATGTAGGAGGCTGCCGATCAGTGATTCTCTCATCACTGATGTTTCTTCCTCTCTCCCTTCCTCTCAGAAATCAATGAAATATTTTTTTTTAAAAAGAAAGCACACTCAGGTCCTTCTGTGGGATGCCTCCCTCCGCAGAGCCAGCCCCATCTGGTCCCAGCCCCTGTCCAGTACCTGCTGGTCCTTCCTCTGACCCTCCCACCCACAGTGCTTACACCTCTCCCAAGCCCTGGGCCCTCAGGCCAGGCCCTCTGCACTGAGCCCACTGCCTCTGGCCAGGTCCTAGAGACCAACCCTCCTGGGAGCCTGACGAGCCCTCCTGCCCGGAACCCCAGACTCCAGCGGGTGGTCCTCCAAAGGTCTTGTTTCCTAAGTCTCTGACCTCCAGCCCAGGAGCCCCCAGAAGGCACATTTCCTCCTGTTTCAGGGCAGGTGGGGCCAGGGGGCCCTGCGTCTCCCCTGCAGATGCTCGCCTCACTCATAGGGCTGAGAGGTGCCCTCCTGGCATCCTCTTTTCTCGGACAGGGATAGAGGGGTGGTGACAGGCTCTCAGGGGACAGTGGGGTGCTCTGGCCTCCCTCACCGTCACTGTCCTCCTCCTCACAGCCTGCAGGGGAGCTTTCCTCCCCACCATTGTCCACAGAATGGGAGGCAGAGCAGGGGCAATTTGGGGCTTGATGTCCAGCAGGGTCTGGCCCAGAGGCCTGGGGAGCCAGGAGAGGGCCTGGTGGGAAGTTGGGATCTCACAGAACTGCGTCCAAAAGGCAGCCCAGAGGTAGGGAGGACAGGACTCCCGCCCACACTAGCACTGGGGTGGGTCAAGTGCTGCTGCCTCACCAGGTTTTCTCACTGGGTGGGGCAGCTACTCCGAACTGAGCTCATCCCTCCCCTCCCACCCTACCCCACTGTGTACCCTGGGGAAGTCATTGCAGGGTTGAGGCCTCTCCCATGCATCCTTTCCTACATGTGTTCTCCCCCACACATGCCTGCACACCTTCCACCTAAGGCTGGCGGGCCACACCCACCTTAGGTAATGGGCATTATTGTGGTGCCAAAGAATGCGACAGGCTCCCACAGGGCAAGGACAGGCAGATACTGGTCTTCACCCACCCCAGTGGCACCGCCTCTCAGGGCCTGGGGAAGGCTGGGAGCCCACAGACGGAGGGAGAGCAGCCCTGTCTCCATGCCCTGAGGAGCAGGACGATGCAGAAACCAAGGCAGAAACCAGATCCAGCGTGGCTGGGCAGGGGAAGGAGTGGGAAGGAAGGAGGCAAGGGAAGGTGGGAACCCCTGGGTCATGAGGAGGGAAGCTCCTGAGGAGCAGAGTGCCAGGTCATAGGTCATCCAAACAGGAGGCACATGCTGAGATGGTCCCAGGTGAACAGGACAGTGCCCTTGCCCACCCAGGGCACCTGGTGAGTCTTTCCATGAAGCAGCGGGCACCTTACCCTTGGGCGTGAGGTACATGGAATATCTCTTCATGGCATCAGGCGCGCTCCAGTCACTGGTGTAGCTGCTAGTATAGTTGCTCATGTAGCGATGGTCACCCCCTGGGAGGAAGGAGCCAGGATGGTCAGCAGAGGGGCTGAGGGCAGCAGCTACTTCTGGGGTACCCCCAGCCTCCCTGAGGGGGTACCCACCACCCTGTTTCCTGAGAGGCTGGGCTCTCCAGCCTCAGAGAAGGTAACACCAGTCGCACCCCCTCTGCTTCGGGGGTCCCGGGGCTGCAGGGGGCCTCTGTCCAGCCTGCATAGACCTGGGAGCAGTGTGCACAGACCTGATCTGTCAGGTGCTGCTGACTCCCCTCTCCATCTGACAGGCATTCAGCCCCTGTGCTCCCAAGATGCAGCCCAGGTCATGGGTGAGGAGCCTGGGCTCAGGAAGTCACTTGCCCAATGTGGCTGGGCCAGTGAGGACCCAGTGGTGAGCCCAGTCCCTCACTGCTGCTGCATTCCTCCCAGCAGGCTGATGTTCTGGCTGGTCCCCAGGCTGGGCTTGAGGGCGTGTGCAGAGGAATGAGCTCTCAGAATGGACACAACTCCTCACCCACCCTGCCCTGCACTCTTCAAAACCCAAAGTGTAGCTCCCTGCTGCCTCCCAACCCTCCTCACTTCCTCTCCTCACTCCTTCCCTCTCCATGTTTCCCTGCCCTGCCCATGCCTCCCTCCAGGCTGGGCAAGAGAAGGGAAGAGTGGCTCATCTCTCATTCTGCACCTGTCCCTGTGCCCCACAACCCTGGCACATAGGAGACCTCCATGATAAGCCCTGTGTGTGGCTCAGCCCTTCCTGTCCTTCCCCAGCCCAGGATGAAGGCGACTGCTACTGCAGCCCGCAGGCCTCTGACAGCAGAATGAGACCCTGGCCTGTGGGCAGCCAGCCACAGGGTGGGAGGACGGTCACTAGGGATTCCCTGCTCCCCACAGCCAAACACGTTCCCAGCAACACTGTGGCCCCAACAAGAACCAACTCAGAGGCCAGGGCCCTAGGCACAGGTGTGGGCTGCTGACGTCAGAGGCATCATCTCTGTTCCTGGGAGCTGCCACCCTCCATACCTGCATAGAGGCTGTGGCCGACACAACCATGACCCAGAAATGGCCAGTGGTGGCGGAAAGCTACCTGGGCCCGTCGGGCCATCCTCACTGGTCTGACCAGCCCTCATCTCCCCCAGGTGGGTACCCAGGGGCTGGGCCACCACACGTTCCCACCCTCCGCATGGCGCCAGCAGCCCCTTAGATGGGTTGAGATGGGAGAGGGTCGAAGAGCATGAGAGCTGCCAGTGCCTGCTGAGCGGGTGCATGAAAAGCTGCTCCTCAGAGCCTCGGCCCTGGCCTGGAAGATGCGCTACAGCTGGCGAGAGCTCAGATGCTGGCATGGAGAGCGGGCAGGGCCCTCTGTCTGCCAGCCTCACCCCTGGTGTCATCGCCATTGTCATTATCAGGAGAGTTTTAGGAGCCGAGTGCTACTGAAGCCAAGTGCTCGTCTCACTGCCATGCTGACCAGTCCTCAGAGAGACACCAAGTGATGCCACCACCACCCAGACATGCAGGGGCCCCACTGGGCCTGGCACTTCTGCACCCCCAAAACGGCACACTCTGCATCTGCCCGCCTCCTTGGGTGTCTGGGGCCAGAAGCCATTAGGACCGGCCCAGGACCAGGCGGGGCTCTGGGGAAAATGCCCAGGTGTTGGGACCTAAAGGGACAGACGGGGCTGGGGCAGGGGAGTGAGGGGAACTCAGCAGGGTAGGTCCCAGAGTCGGAGGCTTTCTGTGAGGCTCTTCAGTGGCCTCTGTGGGTGGAGCATGATTCAGAAGAGACGCTGCCTTCAGGGGAGCTGGTGAGTCATCAGGATAGGCCAAATCCCACTGGTCCCCCCAGGCCCTCCAGGCCCCCAGGCCTAGCCCAGCCTCTGAATTCAGAGGGAGGACTCAGCACAGGTGATGGGCAAGCTCTCTCTCCAGCCCAGGTGCAGTTCTAGGCCCACCTCCCAAGGTCTGAAAAGCCCTCACAAGTGGCAGCACACACTGGCCAGCATGGCTCAGGGGTTGAGCATGAACCTATGAACCAGGAAGTCACGGTTTGATTCCAGTTAGGTCTCATGCTTGGGTTGTGGGTTTGATCCCCAGCTGATCCATGATTCCCTCTCATCATTGATCAATAAAATATTTTTTAAAAGAAGTGGCAGAGTCCACCCAGCTGTTGGACTAGGCCTGCATCAGACGCAGCCCCTGAGCCTGATGGGCGACCACAGAAGAGAGACATGTGGGTGCCGGCTGCCTGGCTGCCCTGCTCCAAGGCCCCTTGCAGAGGCTGCCTACCTTTGGCAGCAAGTTCAATGGGGGCTCCACTCCCGGAACCCTAGTACCAATACCACAGGTGCAATAGTGGCTGGGGAAAATGAGGGCCTGTCTGTGGGTGCCAACCTGCATGGGCAGCCAGGACTGACTAGGAGGAATGTGCCCATGGCCACAGCCGCCTGCGAGGACCCACCATTCTCCGTGTGGCTCCTCTCAATGAAGCTGCGGCTCAGGTCAGCCTTGCACATCTTCTCCACGTGGCGCATACACACGTTCAGCAGGTCGTCCCGACAGTTGCCCAGCGCCTGCCCCAGGCCCTCCCCCTCCAGCAGCACACGGTAGCTGGGCAGGGATGGAGGCAGGGAGTAATTGCTCATCAATGCACCGAATTCCTGCAAGGAGGGAAAGCGGCCCTTAGTCTGGGGAGGGGGTTGTCTTGGAACCTTCTGCAGGGGCTGTCACAGGGCAGTTGGAAGACTCCACACTGGAGCCAGAAGAGCTGGGGCTAGACTCAACTCTGCTGTTAACTAGGCCATTTCTCTCCATAAAATGGAAGCGTTTGGCCCTGGCCTGTTTGGTTCAGTGGATAGAGCATAGGCCTGTGGATGGAAGAGTCCTGGATTCGATTCTGGTCAAGGGCATGTGCCCGGGTTGTGAGTTCCGGTTGGGGCACATGAAGGAGGCAACAATGGATGTGTTTCTCTCACATCGATGTTTCTCTCTGTCTCTCCCTCTCCTTTCCACTCTCTCTAAAAAAATCAATGGAAAAATATCCTCCGGTGAGGATTAAAACACTTTTAATGAAATGAAATGAAGTGAAATATGAAAGAGTTTGACTAAAACCCACGGGATGCCAATGCCCTCACAGCATGGCAGCCAGCCATGGGACTTTGTGGCTTCCACTGCCACACTGTGTGCCACTCCTGGCCCATGGGGTTAGGCGGTGGCACCCTGTGCAGGTGTGGGGGTGAAAGCCTTAAAAAAGGCGGAATTCCTAGAGTGTCTGGGCCAGTCAGGGCAGCACCTCTGTCCAGGCCGCTCAGTCCTGCCGCCTCACCTTTGAACTCCTCCTCTCCCTCCCCTCTCACCAGAGAACCCCTTTATTTTCCAAATCCTAAGGGGCCTGCAAGAACTGGCTAGTCCCACCTCCTCTGCACACCGCCTCAGCTCCCTCCACCTGTGCGCTCCTCCCAGGGCCTCCAGGACCCCTCTCTGAACCACATGGTCTAGCAGTGACTTCTACACACATATAGGTTGCTCTCTCATTGTCTAGATGCAGCTCTTGGGGACCAAAACCATAACCCCTAGTGAGAGGAGCATCCAAAGCCCTCTAGCAAACAGGAGGACAGATGAATGACTAGACCAACAGCCAAGATCAAGGACAACAGCCCTAGCTGGTGTGGCTCAGTGGATAGAGCATTGGCCTGTGGACTGAAGGGTCCTGGGTTTGATTCTGGCCAAGGGCACATGCCTGAATTGTGGGCACAATCCCCAGTAGTGGGTGTGCAGGAGGCAGCCAATCCATGATTCTCTCTCATCATTAATGTTTCTATCTCTCCCTTCCTCTCTGAAATCAATAAAAAATATATTATAATAAAAAATAAAAAGATACAGGACAACAAATATGCAACGCTTCTCAGCTACAGTCCCACAGCAGGCGTCACTGACCATCACAAACTCCTTCCTGCTGTGGTGGGAGAACTGCTCGAGTGGCCAGGTGGCAGTGGGTGCCATCCTTGCATTAGGCAGTGAAATGGCTTGGGTAGAAGAATTAAGGGGAGAGGTGGGCTGGGCCATGGATGGATAAGTGGTGGATGCATGGAAGGTGGGCCATAGTGAGTGCCTAGAAGGTGGGGGTGGCCAGAGGATGGGTGGGGAGGGCTGCCCATCACCTGAAGGAAAAGCACCGAGTCACTGATGCTGTGCAGCTGCTCCCGGGTCTGCTTGTCCTCCTGCAGCACTTGGGCCCGCTGGTCCAGGGCATCCACGATCACCTTCACTTGGCCCACAGCATCCTGCTCCCGCTGCTCCAGCGCTGCCCTCACCTCCTCCTTCTGCTTCTCCAGATCCCGCACCAGGTCCCGGAAGCTCTGCTCCAAGACAGCCTTCTCATTGGTGGTGAAACTCTGGATGTGGAGGAGGGCACCAAGGAAGGAAGGTGTCAGTCACTGGGCATTCCTGGCAGTAGCGAACATTTAGATTTCCAGCACAAAGTCGGGTCTTTCCCACCCAGAGAGCCTGGTAGGCAAAGAAGCTCACTCGAGGCATCACAGAGAAAGGCCAGCTTTGATGGAGGTGGCCAGGTGTTTACAGCCCACCATTCCTTATCTACCCGTGGCCTCACCACCCACTCCTCCCTACCCCTGGTGGGCAATGCTGTGGGCCCAAGAGTGCCTGTGAGTCACTGCTCCCTGGAACCTCAACCAGGACCTAACACCACCAGGAAGTGAACTGATGGATGCATATGTGGCCAGGCCACGAGTCAGATGTGGTCTGCAGTTACTCAGACCATGGCACATGCACACCTAACCTCCTGGGACAGGGAGTGAGCAATGGCAAGCCTTTGGTGGCTGGTGGCCTGCGTAGACATTGGGGGCATTGGAAGGTGGTGGTTTTGTCTGTCTTGGAATGATGTCAAATGAGTGTTGGGTGATGGGTAGGATACCACTTGTACCCTTGGCTCCAAATGAGATGAGGAATTGGCAAGAATGCCAAAGAGAATGGGAGAACTGGGAAAAAAAACAGTTTGGGGTCAAAGTGGGCCTGAGACCTCCAGCAGGAGACCCACCTCTGCCCAGGAAGGGGGAGGACAGCAGGGGTGGGGGCGGGCTGCTCACCTTGATGCGGTCCTTCTCCTTCTGCCACTTGTCTGCTTCGTCTTCGAGCTCTATGATCTTGAGCTGCAGCTGCTCCTTCTGCAGAGACAGCTCTGTCTGCAGGGGAGGACCAGGTGGGAGGAGACATCAGGGGGCGGGGAAGAGGGGAATGGGCCCACTTAGGGAGCAAACTCAACAGGTTCACTCATCCATCCAGTCCTTTGTTCAGCAAACCTGCATCCAGACCTCACGTAGGCCAAGCACTGGGCCAGTGGCCAAAAATCCAAAAACACTATCTCCAAAAACCCAGATCTCTGGGGCTGGGCATCCCAGCTATGACTTCACAGGGCTAACCCTCTGCAAGTCCCTCTACCCAAAGTGAGCAGGAGGGAGGCCCATGATTGGGGTCCCACTCCTTCAGTGGGCCTGGGGCCATTGGAAGAGGGTGGAGAGCTACGGGGAGGTGGGGACCCAGATCAGCCCAGGGAGTGTCTGGGGCATAGCAGGTGGCACATTCCCAGGGCCTGACCTGGGCCTGTGCTGCGAGCTGGAGCCAGACCCACTGCTGGCGGGGATGCTGGCGAGCAGGCACAGCTGTAACCTGTTCATGGTCAAGGGGATGGTCTGCCTGTGGTCAAGATAGAAACTTAATTCTGGGCAGGAAGAGGCTTGTGTGTGAGGCAGTGATGGGAGGATGCAGGGGAGCAGGAAAGGTTCCAGGGACTTCTGAGCAGGGGGAGAAGAAGGCTGTTGAGATGGGGTGGGTTGGGAAAAGGATGTATGAGGACTGTGCTGGGACATGAGCTCTCCTATCCATACCTCCCTTCCCTTTGGGAAAAAAGATCTCACTTTGGAAAGCAGCTACAACCGAGGCAGAAGGGGAAGCCAGAAGCTCAGACTGGTCCCATTCTGCTGAGCCAGGAGGCAGCTGCTTGGCTGCCGGGCTTCCCATGGGTCCTCTCAAGGCCCTCTTGCTCTGCTCGGCCAGTAGGCAGGTGGTCCCCACCCGACAGGAGAAGGCACAGGCACCTGGGAGCCTGGGGTGCACCAAGACCCCCCGCCCCTGGGCATTACATGCAGAGCCCCCGCCCTTCCACAGCGTCTCCCTGAGGAACATGAAGTAGCCCCAGTGGCCGGGAATGTGTCTCCCTCATTGGAGTCTGAGCAGCCACCACAGACCTCCACACACCATGCCTGGAGGCTCCCCTCTCCGCCGGCAGTGCTGCAGGAATGCAGACTCAGGGTGGGGGATTGGGGGTGGAGAGCAGGGTGTAGAGAGCTGGGGGCGGGGGAGCATCTGGAAATCGGGCTCTGAGGGGTAGGTTTCCCAGCTGAGACTCTAGCTCCTCTTAGGAGACCAGGCAGGGAATCGCTCGGCAGGGCCAGCAGGGTAGTGGGAGGCGAGTAAGGGAAGGTGAGGGCAGGGTTCGGCCTGGGCTCTGGAGGAAGGCTGGGGAGAAGCCACTGCTACAGCCATGGGCAGGAAGACAGCATGCAGAAGCGACCTCACATCGGCCCGCAGTGGCCAGGCTTGTGGATGGCAGCTTGGCCCTCATGCTCTCAGGGGTGGATACCGGCCGAGCCCTGGCCTGGAGGCCCTTGGAGTCTCGGCCTGGCAGGCAGATGGCGCTGGGAGGAAGGGACCATGAAATTGGACAGTGGGCCTGTCCCAGGCTGCTTTTCCATCCCTGGAGAATTCCTGTCTGTCCTAGGCCTCTGCCTGCCCCACTGCTACTGGGCGTTGTCACTGGCTCAGGAATGAAGGAGCTGGCCTTGAGTTTCTTTCTCGGCCCCCCCCCCCCCCGGCTCCACCCACACACAAGGTCTGGCAAACTGGAGAGCAGAGAATAAGTGTGTGCAGGGTACACTCTCACCTCAAGCTGGGGCATGCAGGACTGACCTGCCCAGAGCACAGGACTGGGCATCCGAAGACTTAACTCAGGGTACTGTCACCTCCAGGCAGGGGGCCTTCACAGCTCCCCTGTGTACACACCTCACCTTTCATGGAGGTGGGAAGGGGGCTGCCTCCAGGGAGCTGTTGGGTTCCCTGGGACCAGGAAAGGGATGTTCTCAGCAGGTGCCTGGCACAGGATACCTTCCTAGGACAGTGTGCCAGGCAGGCCAGCAGGACCATGAGTGAGGGCAGTAGGCAGGTGGGCAGGTGAAATTGGGGAGCATGGCCTGGGTGGGTGCACATCAGCAGGTATGATATAGACACTGTCTGGGCACAGAGTGAAGTGTACACAGAAAGGCTGGGGAGGCCAGTACTTTAGAGCAGTGGTTGCCAACCTTTTGGAACTCACGGACCTCCATGGCCTACAGACCACAGTTGGCAACTGCTGCTTTAGATTAAAGATGCAAAATAGATCACGGAGGTTTGGAGGACATGGGGGACATGAGAATGGAGGTAGGAAAAAGGGGTAAGTGGGAGACAATTTGACCAGAGAAGGCAGAGGCCAGAGGAGCCCAGTGTCTGGAGGGAGCAGTGGTGCGGGGCCTCAGGGATGAGGAGTGGACAGGCTGTGTCGAGGCCTACAGGCATAAAAAGGATAGCATGGACTCACCAGCCAAGAGCAAGAAGAAGGCACTGACCATAGAGGAAGAAGGACCAGTGAGTTTAAGAAAATGTTTAAACAAGCCAGGCCACTCAGCCTGCATGGCCCAGGGGTGGAGCATAGACCTACGAACCAGGTCAAGGCCCCGATTTTCCATCAGGGCACATGTTTGGGCTGCGGCCTCGACCCCAGCATGGGGCATGCAGGAGGCAGCTGATCCATTTTTGTCTTTCCTCACTGATGTTTCTCTCTCTCCCTCTCCCTTCCAACTCTGAAATCAATAAAAAACTATTAAAAAAAAAAAAGCCTAGGCCAAGTGCAAGGGGGTCAGCCCCTGGGAGCCCATCCTGTTCCGAGGGAGAGTAGGACTGTCGGGCTCACTGAAATATGGAAGGTTGTCTGCCAGCCTCAGGGAGGAAGGGGATGGCTGGTCTTGAACCGTGAGAGGGTAGAGACAGGAGTGGAGATGCGCTGCCCGCAGCCATGGGTGGGAGAGTCAGCTGGGCAGAGGCCAATCTCATTTTTCTGAGACACTAGGAAGCTGTACACCAAGCATGTCAAACTCACGGTCCACAATGAATGTTTTTGCAGCCCAGCTAATATAATGGTGTGAATGAAAATTCTATAACTTAAGTTTTACAATGTCCTGTTATACATAATTTTTATTATTTTTCTTTTTTAAAAATATGGAACGCTTCATAAATTTGAGTGTCATCCTGGCGCAGGGACCATGCTAATCTTCTCTGAATCTTTCCAATTTTAGCATATGTGCTGCCGAAGTGAGCACTATACATAATTATTAACAACGAACTACAACATTCGCTAGTGACTGATGACTGTAATCGTGTTGCATTCATTTCTCTCACATGCCTTATGCGCAGGCGCACCATTTCTCACCACTAATACCAGCAGTGAATATTTTAGCAGCCAACTGCTATCTCCTTAGTCTTGGACTGACTTGTTTGGTGTGCGCAAAGAAAATATTTCGCTTTTGGAGAATAAGAAAAATAGGTTTATTTGCTTTACGCTTATTAATTAGTGCAGTTATTCAGTATCTGATAAGTTCATGTTCAAGAAAAAAATGTAAATTTTCACTAAAATGTTCTATTATTTTATTTGAGCAATGACTCATTTATTTCATCCCTTTGTAGTCAGCACGCCTCTATTGAAATAAACCCACATTTCTATGAAAATTGAAGCTTTTGTTTGTTTGCGGCCACATACACTTGCACCTTGTTTATTGGGCCCGTGTCGGCCTTTGAGTCTGACATACTTGCTGTCCCCTATATTCGGCTTCTGCAACACATCCAGCATGACCAGACCCGCAGAACACAGCGGTTCCTGGAAGGGAACCTGGACCAGAGGCTGTGCTGCTCGGATGGCCCCTTCTTAGCTCTGAGGTGAAGGGTTTGGTGAGACCCTAGAGGTGTACTCAGCCTCTGTGTATCCTTTGTCAACAACCCTGCTGGGAAAGGAGGAATGGACAAAACACCGGGACATCAGAGCTCCAGGGGCCCTGGGCTCTCTGACAATACGAGGGGAGAAGAAGCACTAATTGTATCACTGAGCACCTATGTGCCAGACATTTCTCCTCTTATCTGCAAACCCCCTGCAGAGGTGTGGGTTTTAAAGATGCAGAAACCATGCATGTTTAAAAATGGCAGGTGAGAAATACAGTCACTAATGATTACGTGCTGTCTTAACACAGACACTTGACCTATTAACAATCTGCTAGGTTACAATGGCTTAGTTCTTGAAATCTAAGTGTGTTATTTTTTTTTATTATTATTGTCTTCTAAATGTTTGGAAGTTATTTTGTTCAAGTACTTAATGTAGCTTGGATCAAGTACTTTTACAATTGAAATGGATATTTTAGCATTTAATGGAAGAAAAGGCTCTGGTTTACCTGAGAAGAATGGCAGCATATTGTGACTATCTTATAAGATGGAATAATCATTGAAATATCAAGGACTTGAGTAGTTGTATTTCCTGAATAAATGTATGTTTACGAATTTTCCAACTTAAGAAACAATAAACAAGATGCAGAAACCAAGGCCTGAGCCCTCACAGCTAGAAAGTGGTGAGACCAGGAGGCAGCAGCACACGGGTTCTGTGGTGCGGCCGCCTGGCCTCCAGGCTGTCTCTGTATCTTCCAGGACATCCTTCCCTCCCACTGCTTCAACTCACAGGCTTTCCCACCTCGAAGTGGGTAGTTTGGTGATTCTACTCCTTTCTCTTGGTGCCCCCATACCCTCCTTATTGCCCTTAAACCCCAGCTCTTTCTCTTTCTCTCCCTTGGAAGGTGATAAAAGTCATTTCTGATGGGATCTCAGCTCCCTGTGTTCCCCTCCCTCCTGACTTCCTCCTACTCCCCATTTTATCCTCTTCACCGGCCCAGGCCTGTCCCTAAATACTTCCTTTGTTCCCGCTTCCACACTCGTCTGGTTGCCTCTTGCTTTGAGGCTTGGGACTGGCTGTGTAGGGCCGCCCAGCCTTGGGGGAGCAGAGGTTTCCTTGAGAGCAGAGAGCAGCTCAACATGTGCCCCAGCCTAGGCGAGGCCCTCAGCTGCAGACACACCTGGACATGCACCTGGACGCTCCCACTACCCTCAGGGAGGAGCGACTGAGATCAGGCCATGATCTCCCTCTGGCCAAATCAACCACACGGGCCACTGGCTAAGGCATCTGACAAAAGAACCAGTTCAATGCCAAATTTGTACTCTCCGACAAATGATGATTATCTGGATGACAATCAGAGATGCTCAAGCTCCCCATTTCCACTCAGTGGTGACAGGACTCCCTTTTCTTTGCTTCCTCAGGGGTCAGGCAGGGGAGGGTCTAAGACCGGTGGGAGAGCATCCTGAGGCCAGCGCCACAGTTGTGGCCCTCGGGGAAGTCACCCCACTTTCCAGGCCTCGGTTTCCTCCTAGTAACATTGAACTAGATCTGAGATTCCCAATTCAGCAGCACATTAGCCAAGATCCCAGGCTCTAAGCCCTTGACCCAGGCATCTGTGTCCTAACAGTTTGTCAGGCCATTGGGTCAGAGGTCAACTGTTGGAAGCCACTGGATTCAGGGAGTCCGAGGAGAGCCTGCAAGTGGGGGAGATGGGACAGCCTGGGCTGTGGCCCCACTAAGGGCTGTGATGAACTTCAGGTAAGTCTCCGACATCTTTGAATCTTTCTTCCTTCCTTTCTTTATTTCTTTCTTCCTTACCCAAGAATATTTTTCCTATTGATTTTTAAAGAGAGTGAAAGGGAGAGAGAAAGGGAAGGAGGGGGGGAGAAAGAGAAACATTGATGTGAGAGAGACACATTGATTAGTTGCCTCTTGCACACGCCCCAACTGGGCCTACAATAAAACCCACCACCTCTACCCACGGAGGTACACTGGCCATGGCGAGCCTATTTCTTCATCTATAAGGTCAGTGCAGTAGCCCTCTGGGTGAGACTGTTGTCAGGAGTAACCATGGAATGAGAGGGCCAGTTCCTGGCACATAGGTGTGTTCCCTGAAGCTTGGTGTGCTTCTTGCCCATTTGCCTGTCACTCTCCCCCTGTCTTGTCTCCAGCTTCCCCCTCTGCACCCACAGAGGTCACCTCACCTCCTTTCCTTATTCGCCCTGTCCCGGAGCAGAAGGTCTCCCCCCAGACCTCTGGGAAGTGGTCCATGCCTTAGCTGGCTTCTCTTCCTAAACCCATCTCTGTTCTCTCTCCACAGAGCTCTTGCCTGCACAACCCAATGTTCAGGGCTGAGGGGACATGACTGCCCTGCCCCACAGCCGGCACTCAGCCTCTGTGGGGAGCCGGGCACTGAGGGGAGAGGCAGGGCCTTGAGGTCAGAGGAGCACACGGGGCAGAATGCCTTCTGGGAGCAGGCGACTCTTTGCCAGGAGGAGACGCCCTCACTCAGCAGCAGGAAGGCCTGGGCAGACGGGGGTGGGGGAGTGGGGAGGCGTGAAGCATAAGGGTGCATGTGTTCCTTGTCACCTCATCAGCCGATCCAGCCCGGGAAACACCGGAGACCGAGGTGGTAGACACCTGGGGAACTCCTGTGGCATTCAGAGCGAAAGGGACAATGTTTTGACCTTGGGCGCACCAGAAGGGCCATTTATGTTGCCACCAAGTGCCCTGCCCCCATGCTGCCTATGCTTGGATCCTAGGAGGGAAAGAGGTGAGGAGGGAGGGAAACAGACACCCTCAGCTCATGTCACCTGCAGCGAAGCAACGTGTCAGCGATGACCTCACCCAGGCTTTCACCACTAGCCTGTCTGACAGGTCTGGACAGAGCTCCCTGGCTGAGTGTGTGGGCCAGTGTTGAGTCTGAAGGGGATGCGTCAGAAAGTGCCGTATTGATGTGCATGTTCCTTCTGACCCATTAACCCACGCACTCTGTTTGGTGCCACGGCTGATGCTCCAGCAGTCAGTCCCAGGCAAGCTGACTGCTCTCACCGTCCCCGGGCTGGTCTATGTGCTGGCATCACACACACATACACAGATGCACGCACACACCACATGCTCACACATGCAAGACCCCGTGCACGAAGGTTAGAGTCACACCCAGGAACAGACCGGGGAGGACCCTGGAGCCTAGGCAGAGGCACTGCTGTGGCCTGGCCGCTATGGCTACTGATGATTGTCCCTTATTCTGGGTGATTTCCCAAGTCAGCTTCTGGGGGAGGGGCCAGCCCCACATCTCAGCTGCCCAGTAGGAAGGTGAGAGCAAGGCTGGAGTGGGAAAGTGGGGGGAACTAGGAGCACCTCCTTCCTAGGCCGAATGAGGCTTCTGGAGGCATCCAGTTATTTTCCCATCTCCACATGCCCCTCTCTGCCCAGGGAGAGAGCCACCCGCAGCTCCTGGTCAGAAGGGCTGGGCATGGCCATCCACAGGGGCATTGGGTGAGGCCAAGTTGCCGTGGGAGCACCAGCTCAGCATCCATGTGGAAGGAGCCTTGGCCGAAGCTGAGCCCTTCAAGCAGGATCTTCTCCAGGTTTCCCAGTCTACATGCCCCTGCTCCTCCCCACAGCAGCTCAGGCAGGGCCACATACATGGAATTAATGCAACACACGGACCTGCCACACATAAAAACACATGCCAACATCCATGTGTGCACATAAACACCCACATGCCTAGGAACACACACACATATGTATATACCCTACCCACACACAAATGCCGACTTTACTAATTGTGTCCACCCACAGGTCTAGACAGGTTCTGCACGCACCCACATGCAAAGCACACGGGGCTGGCTGAGAAAAGGTAAAGGCAGCCAGAGAGGGCGTCAGGAAACTAACTGGTGAGGGTGGTCAGATAGAGCAGAAGTTGCTGTCCTCTAAATGCAGACTCTAAATGCAAAAAGCCAGAGATGAAGGACATTTAAAGGTAAAATTCTCTCTTTACCCCTGATCCTTTTCCAGGCCAGCCCTTCTCAGAGTGAATGGAAGACTCTCCCTTAAATAAAAAGGAGGACTGGCCAGCCTGGCACAGAGCAGGCCTGGGAGCCAGCTCTCCCTTAAATAGAAAGGTGGACTGGCCAGCCCGGCTCAGAACAGGTCTGAGAGCCGACTCTCAGGTCTGGTGAGTTGGCCCTGAGCTCTTGGCCAGGCCCCCATCTTCCCTAAGCCTCTGCCTGCTCCTCCAGGGGAAGGCCTATCTCCTAAGGCCTGGAGGTTGCTTCCAATCCTCAGCCCTTCAGCCGGGGTGTGCCAGGGCAGGAGAAAGTCAGGGACAGAGAAGGTGGCAGCCCCAAAGCTTAGGGCACCTCCTTCTCCCCTCCCTCCGTGGAGGAGAACAAGCAGCAGACAACTATGGTGAGGGAGGGCGGCCCCGGCAGGGGGCAGGTTACCTCCTTCTCGGCCTTGGCCTCCTCCACTGTTACAGTGCTGTGGTTCTTGTGCTCCTGGAACATGCACAGGTAGCAGATGCAGGTCTGGTCCATCTGGCAAAAGAGCTCCATGGTCTTGCCATGCAGTGGGCACTTGCGGGCCTCAAAATCGCCAATGGGCTCCAGGAGTGGGTGGTCGCGGAAGGCGGCCCCCTCCAGGTGCGGCTTGAGGTGCAGCTCACAGAAGGAGGCCTGGCACACCAGGCAGGACTTGACAGCTTTCTGCTTGTTGCCAATGCAGGAGTCGCACAGGACCTCCTCAGTGCCTGGCTTGGCGCGTGGCAGGCTGCCCGGGCCGGCTCGGGGGAAGCTGTGCCTCCTGGCGTCCCCGAGCTCCATGATGGGCAGGGCGGGCTTGTGGGGCTCTGAGAAGATGGACTTGCGCAGCTCCCCCTTCTCAGCGAAGGTAGCTGGTGACTTCTTGGCTGCCCCTAGCTGCAGCCCCGCATAGGGGGACCGCTTGCCATCCCCAGAGTCCATGCTGAAGTAGTTGGGGCCCTTGTCGTCCACCGACTCCACGAACTGGATGATAGGCCGCCGCCACTCACTCCCCAGGAACAGGGAGCTCTTCCCCTCCCCTGGCTTTGGGGTGCTGCTCTGACTCTTGCCCTCAGCCGCCTCCCCACTGTGCCCATTGGTGGTCTTGGCGTCTTTACTGTCTGCCTTGGCCCCATTCTCAGGGCTACCAGTGGGGCCTGGCAGGCTGCGGGCTTCCCTGGCCTCTGGGCTGGTCCCGTTGCTTCGGGCGCTGTCGGCGTCCATGGCAGGCGCTTGGAGGGTCTGTCTCAGGGTCAGGAGCTGCAGTGGTGGCCTCTCGGGTGGCGTCTGCTGGGCAGTGGGACAGGCATCGGCAGAGCCTAGAGACACACCTTGAGGGAGAGGGAGGAGGCAGAAGAGGGGCGGGCTGGGATCAGCCTCCAGGCAGAGCAGCTCATTACCTTGGCCACACCCTGCACATTCAGACCCACCCCGATTTTTGAAAGAAGTGTTTCGCTTCTTCCCCAGTTCAATTATATTCTACAGCTCAGCAACCAGTCTGGCTGCTTTCTTCTGCTGCACCTTTTAAAGGGGAGCCTCTCTGACATGTGGGCCAGCTTTGCTGAGCTGATAGGCCCCGGGGGCAGAGGCGAGGTGTCTGCCAAGGCCCACAGGACAAAGGGCTATGAACTTGGTTACACAAGCTAAACAGCAGTGTGATGTGTGGGCCTGGATTTCAGAGGAAAGGCTCCCTGCCCTTGGTAGTGGGGTTGCTTCTTGTCTAAAGGGAAAGGATGGGTGCTAGAGATTTTAGGGTTTGGAATTAAATGGCTACCAATTATTTAACCCCCCTTGCCAATGCCCAGGCACTGTCCTCCGTATATTACAATCCAACAACCCTCTCAATGATCCCGCTTAACAGATGAGAAAACAGAAGCTCTAGGACAAGAACGCACTGGCCTAAGTCAACTGGAGAACTGGCATTTGAACTCAAGGCCTAGAGATGCCCAAGTCTTTCCTCAGCTCAGTGCCCCAGCACCACCTGAGCATCTCCGTGCAGGTGGGCTCAAAACACTGTGCACCCAGCAGCCCTAACAAGGTGCATACAGACTGCAGCTACTCCAGTCAGAGCAGGCCAGGACTTGTTTGGATCTAAAAGACAGAGACACAGTAATGAGGAGAATGCTAGCAATGCTAGGCTAGGTGGCTAGCTCCTGGGGCCTGAACAATGAACTCTCAGCTGTCTCTACAGCAGGTGTGCTGAGTGACTCAGAAAGCATCTGCCTATCCCTCTGAGCCAGGCCACCTAAGAGAAGCCATGAAGGGTGGACCTCAGGTTCTTTCTGAAGAGAGCTGTTCAAGTATGACTCTTCCAACAGCCTAGAGCTCAGAATCAGAAGTGAGGAAGCCTACGCCAGCAGAGGCGCCTCTCCAATCACCTGCAGGAACACCTGCCAGATACGCCACCTGGTTCCCACCTGGGTTGTGACCTGCTGCCATGGTCCCGGGGAGCCTCCCCAGCGAGTGCATAATTGTGCCTCTCCCAGGCGGGGCTGAAGGGACAGAACAGAGGGTGGGTGAGGCTGGGGTGGCATGTTTTGGGTGGTGTGTATGCTGGGAAATGGGTTTCCCTTCCTCCCCCTGAATCCAGGTCAAGCTCAGGAGTCCTGCCCCGTTGGCTCACTAGGTTGAGCAGCTAATCCTTTGCAATGATATCCCTGGGAATAAGAGCTGAGACAAGTTTGGTTCACAAGTGAGCTGGAGTTTTAAGAGGTGTGGGTGGTGTTGAGGTGTAGAGTTGGCTCCTTAATGGAATTCCCTCTGTTCTCAGGTCCCACGGGAGCCACCTCTTATTTGAACTTACTAGGAAGTTGGCTATGAGCTCATGGGATCTTCAAGGGTGGGTAACCCTTCCTCAAGAACTCAGTCCCCATTCCACTGGGCTCTTGCCCACTCTTCTGACAGTGTCTCCCCAACCCTGTGAGAATAAACCATAAAGAGAAAAGAGCAGGGAAGCCAAGAAGCAGAAGAGAAAAAACAAAGGGTTCTGGTTAAGGATCCACCATTAATGGGCTGCGCTAGAAGGCTATATTAGTCCTTGGAGCTCATGCACTTTCATTCCAGGTCTGGTGGATGAGTCTGAGCCTTGAGAGTAGCTGGCACAGAGTAGATGCTCAGAGAACATTGATGGATGGATGGGTGGATGGATGGATGCATGGGTGCATGGATGGATGAATGGATGAGTTGGTGGGTGGATGAATGGATGGGTGGGTGAGTGGGTGGGTGGATGGATGGATGGATGGGTAGGTGGATGGGTGGATGCATGGATGGATGAATGGATGAGTTGGTGGGTGGATGAATGGATGGGTGGGTGAGTGGGTGGGTGGATGGATGGATGGATGGATGGATGGGTAGGTGGATGGGTGGATGCATGGGTGGATGAATGGATGAGTTGGTGGGTGGATGAATGGATGGGTGGGTGGGTGGGTGGATGAATGGAAGAAATAAAAGTTAGATGAATCTGAGTGGGGAAATAGATGGGTAATATATGTGAAGAATGATGGGTGGACAAAAATGGATGGATGGATGAATACATAGTTGGCAAATTGGATAAGATAACAGAAAAAAGGAAGGAAAAAGGAATGGAGAGAGAAAGGAAGATGAGTGGGAAGAGAAAGGATGGAGGGAAATGGACAGGTAGAAATCAGTGTGTGTGCTGGTAACAGGTTAGCAGCTGGCTCTTCTAGGCTGAAAAGGTGCTGGTTTGCAGTGTGCCCATTTCTCCTGCCAGGACCAGCCTCCAGCTAGCAATGCAAGATGTGTGGGGAAGAGAGATACATGATTGGCTCTCCTGAGCTACTGGGAGCCAGCTCTAGCCTATCACAGAAGAGTGCTGGGTAACTGAGGGAGATTGATAGATCATAGGAGGGAGACAAAAATATGGATTTTGGAGAATGCCACCCTCAGTTGTCCAGAGGAGGGAAACCAGGTTCAAGTGACTCAGGCCATGAAAACCAAGGCTGATTTATGTCTCCCACAGTGTTCCCTCTGCCCAGGCCATCAGTGAAGCTCCTCCCCTGGACCACTATCTGTCACACTCCGAGGCATTCAGCTCAGACCACTAAATACTGTTGTGATTGATTCATGGACACAGATTTCTTGAGCATCTTACTATGTGCCAGGCCTTAACCAAGGGGCTGATCACACAGGCATGAATGAGTTGGAGAGCTCACACTCCATAGGGAAAACAAACCAGTGAGCCAATTATTTGAATCTGGAGTAAATGGGAAGGAGGGCATTTTGTGAGGGCTGGGCTCAGAGAGGAGGAGGATGGAGAGGAGGAGGAGGGGGAGTGGGAGAAGGAGGGAGAGCAGAGACGTGCTAAGAGGCCTCCTAACAGGCTGGGTCACCCAACCAGACAGAGAGGACTTGGGTTTAACTCAGCAGAAATGTATGTGGTTGGATGCTGGTTGACTGGTCTTTGATCCTCCTGGGCATGACCCCTGACTCCTTGCTTTCTCAGGGACCCAATCCTTCCAAATGCCTGGTAGGAGGTGGAGGCTCCTGGGGACCCCAAGACCTAAAGAAACCATCTTGGGGGAAGCCTAGCTCTTTCGGGATGGATGGAACCTCACACCTCACCTGTGACACAGCCACGTGAAAGATCCAGGATTCTGTCTGCTCAGATATGAGGGCTGAGCTGGTACTGAGTGCCATCCGTGGGAAAGCAATGGCTGAGAGCTGCCCCAGGCCCTCATTCAGCCCCGCCCAGGGCCCAACTACACTCAGTCCATCCCTTGGGCCTGCCCCTCCACCCACATCCAGTGGCACTGGCTCCACAAGCAGACAATTCCTGGCAATCTGCAGAGACTGTGCCACATGCCAACTGGCAGAAAGGACCCAAAGGCCACCTCCCCGCCCACCCCACCACCCTATTCCCTTCCCCCTCTCCCCCCCTGCTGAGGGTTGGGAGCAGAGGAACCTCTTCAACTTTTAAAAATGAT
Organism: Lasiurus cinereus; assembly: GCA_011751065.1. Taxonomy (NCBI): domain Eukaryota; kingdom Metazoa; phylum Chordata; class Mammalia; order Chiroptera; family Vespertilionidae; genus Lasiurus; species Lasiurus cinereus. The sequence continues at coordinate 44,626,048 of JAAGEH010000005.1, forward strand.
TTTACTGATTCCCAAGAGGAGGGGAGAGGGAGAGAGAGAAGCATCAGTAATGAGAGAATCATGGGGCAGCTGCCTCCTGCAGTCCCCCACTCAGCCCTGACTGGGAATCCAACTGTGATCTCCTGGTTCATAGGTCGATATTCCACTACTGAGCCAGGCCAGTGGGGCTTGTATAATGTAACCATTTGGGGCCTGCTTCTACCTTAGACTAATGTAACTCTTTCATGCAGTAAGCTGAGAGAGCCATGCAAAAAAGAAAGAAAAGAAAGCACCAGGTGAGGCCGAGGGAGGCTGCCTGACCCAGGCCTTGTCTGAAAGGGCCCGAGCACAGACGTGCTCACTCACAGATAGTCCCTGAGCTCCAGGGGAGGGACAGCCCTGCGAAAAAGTCCAGGGACCAGTGGGAGAAATAGAATTGTCTGGCTTCAGGGCCAGGGCTGCAGGCAAAACTGAAAGCTGGCTGGCGCCATCGTCCCTTTGCTGAGTCCTCCCTCCACACAACTCTCTCCACACAGCCCCCTCACAGCCCACCCCAGACACAGCCTTTCCCCTCACAGCCCACCCACATACAGCCCTCCCCCCACAGTCCTTCCCCCACAGTGCAGGCAGATGCCAAATCTGGGTCTCATGTGGGCTGCCTGAGACTGGCCCCAGCCCATTCGCCTGCCTGGCCGGTGTTCCAGCAGCTGCCCCACCTGCCTTGCCTGCATTGTGGTCTTTCCTAAAGTCTCTCAGTGGCCCACAAATACCAAACACACAGTGGCCTTAATGCCCTACACCTCTTGCTAAGGGTCCTCATGCCTGGCATTTGTGGCAGCAACCCAGGTGGCAGCACAGCCTCCCCCAGAGGCACCCACCGCCAGCCCGGGCCCTGCCCCCTGTTGGCACTTCCCTGATACTGACCTGACCGAGGGCTCTGACCCAGGGCCCCAGGACCAGCTCCAACTCCTGCAGCCTGGCCCCATGAGGAGGGCACCGTTTCAGCTCAGCGGGTGTCGTACCTGCCCCTCAGCATGTAAGTACACATTCGGTGGGTCCAGGGCAGGTGTCTTGTGGAAGCTGTGGCTGGCAGAGCCAGCTAACGAGTAAAGGATGCCGCCTCCTCCAGGTGGCTGGGACCATTGGGTTCACTGAAAGGCCCCAAGAGTAAACATGGAGTTTTCCTAGAGAAAGAAAAAAATCTGTCTCAAAATTGTACCAGCCCTTCTGCCTGAACCCCCACCCCAGCTGGTCCCTGAGTTCCAGTGCCAGCTGCACCACTGAGCGCTTCCTTCTGGGGATGGACCCTGGACATAACAGCTGCCTCTGGGTTGCTGCTCTGGCATCCTGACTGCTTCCCAAGCCACCCACTGCCCACCCACCAGGAGTGGGCCAACAGCCCTAGGCACCTGCTCTCAGGGCGACTGGAAGTGGGGTGAGAGTAGCAGCACCTCTGTTCAGGGTGTGTCAGCACTGGAGGCACTGGGAGGGCTGAGGTGCAAGGTAGAGCCCAACCCACCTGCCCAAGGTGGGAGGGTGTGGGGGCAACCCTGTTCCCCTTCAGCACTCACACCATCCTCGAAGGAGAGCCTGTTCATCCCTCTTAGAGGACACAAACAAACCTTCCTGAGCAGTTCCTGGGACCACAGCTGTCTCTGTCTCTGCTGAATCTAGGGGTTTCACATCGTCGCCTCCTTCCTCCCTCCATGGTGCTATAGGGAGCTGTGGCTCAGCTCCATTGTAGGCTAGGAAGCTGGACCCAGCGATGGAGAACTGCCCCAATTCACACACCAAGAAAGTGCAGTGTATCCTGCCCAAACTCCCCTTGCCTGCCACCCCTGGATTCCTCTCTGCTGTTTGAATTCTAGAACTCAATTTTTTCCAGAATTATGAAAAATAGGAGGAAAGAACCTGGCCAGTGCAGCTCAGTGGTTGAGCATCGAACTATGAACCGGTGTGTGTGTGTGTGTGTGTGTGTGTGTGTGTGTGTGTGTGTGTGTCATGTTTCAATTCTTGGTCAAGGGCACATGCCTGGGTTTGGGGCTCAATCCCCAGTGTGGGGTGTGCAGAAGGCAGCCGGTAAGTGATTCTCTCATCATTGATGTTTCTCTCTCTCTCCCTCTCCCTTCCTCTCTGAAATATATTTTAAAAATATATTTTAAAAAATAGGAGGGAAGGGAAAGATGTGGAGAGCAGATGGACGGGATGGAAGGTGGCTCAGCAGGCTCCACAGCCTGCCCCAGTCCCAGGTGAGGTCAGCAGGGGAGCAGAGGCCCTGAGGAGTCAGTGAGCTCGAACCACATGAAGCAGGCGAATGGGGAGTGCACTGTGAGGAGCAGCCCTTGCTTCTAAAGCCTCAGCAGGCACCCGTTCCTCCCCTCCCCAGACAGGCCAGGAACTTGACCAGATCCTGCAATGCTAACAGCTCAGGGAGACGTCAGGAAAAAGAAGATGGAGTCCTGTCCGGAGGTGGCAGTGGGAAGCTCTCTCCCAGGAGCAGGCAGAGGGGCCTGTCCCTCTCGAACTTCTGACCAGCTTCCTGTCCTCATCATCACCATCCTCATTAGATAACAATAGCAACCACTATTTTGCATTGAGGGTAGACTCTCCTCCACACACTGTACATAGCTTACCCTTAAATTTACAGCTCTTCCTAGTACATGGCACAACTGGGGAAATAAGACACAAAGGCCCAGAGAGGGAAGCCACTATTCCAGGTTACACAGCAGACCTAGGACTCCATCTGTGCTGGGCAAACTGCACCACCTTCATCCCACTGATGAGGATATGAAGACTAAATTGGGCAACACGTCCAGTCACTCAACTACTAGTCAGTGAGGTAGCTATACCCGCTCCCAAGCCTCAACATATCCCTAAATAAGAGCAAGAGAGATGGAGGGTGCCACCTCCTCCCACAGCGTCCCTCTCCTCCCCTCGGGAAGAAAGAGGTCCCCTTGAAGCCCCACAGGGGTCAAAGGCAAGAGCCACTCAGCCCGCAAAGCAGGGACAGGACAGAGGGTGCCTTGGTTCTGCACTGCCAGGCCCGCGGCTGAGTCCCTTTCCAGGATCCCCTCAGCCCTCCCAGGTCCTAAGAGGCAAGTGCTTCCCTCCTGAGTTTCAGAGGAGAATCTGAGGCACAGAGAGGCTGCGTGGCAGGCCAACATCACATGATTAGTAAGCAGCGCGTGGGGTTTTGAACTCTACAAAACCAGACTCAAGAAGTCTCCTTCAGTCCTGGTGGTAATTCTGTCGGTGAGAGGTTTGCCCCAGTACGCCAAAGTTGTGGGTTCGATTCTGGTCAGGGTGCATGCAAGAAGCAACCAACAGATGCATAAAGAAGTGCAACAGCAAATCGAGGAGCCTCTCTCCAGCCCCTCTAAAATCATTCAATAAATACATTGTGGTTTTCTTTTCTTTTTTTTTTTAAATAAGTCCAGCCGATGTGGCTCAGTGGTTGAGTGTTGACCTACGAAGCAGGAGGCCAAGGTTTGATTCCTGGTCAGGGCACATGCCCAGGGTACAGGCTCTATTCCCAGTGGGGGACGTGCAGGAGGCAGCAGATCCATGATTCTTTCTCATCATTGATGTTTCTATCTCTCTTCCTCTCCCTCCCTCTCTGAAATCAACAAAAAATATTTTTAACATAAATTAATAAAAATTGGAAAAAGAAATCTCCTAGTTTCTTAAACTCTGAGTCAAGCATGCTAAATGACTTCATAGTCTGTTAGCATGCTAACATGTCATGACAGTGAACTTTGTGACCTCTACAAATGCTTCCATGTGTTCCTGTCTTTATCCCGGGAATTTCATCCCAGCCTGCCTCTTCCTCCTCCCATGACTGCCTCACCCCATCCCAGCTCCCAACGGGCAAGGCCCTCCCAGAGGAAGCTGTGATGGCAGAGTCTGCTCTCTGGGCCCAAATCCTGCCTGGCTTCCTAGGTGTGTGGTCTCACCTGTGAGCACAACTGAGCCCAAAACCTGGATTAGAGACACACTCAGAGCCACAGGCAGAACCAGACCCCAAACCAGAACCAGAGCCAGAGCCAGACCCAGACCCAGACTCAGACCCAGACCCAGACCCAGACCTAGACCCAGACCCATATCCAGACCCAGACCCAGAACTAGAGCCAGACCCAGACCCAGAACCAGACCCAGACCCAGAACCAGTACCAGAACCAGATCCAGAACACCTTGAAAGGCAGAGGAGCCAGATGGCTGCCCTGCCCATAGAGGCAGAGTGAGTCACATGGAAGGAGAGGAGGCCAGTCTTGCCTGAGTCACTGCCCGCCTGAGGACTCTAGAAAGGAGGATGGGCAAGGGGAGGAACAGGGACACATCCCTGCTGCTCCAGGAGAAGGGCCACCCACACTGGGGTCGTCCTGATTGGCAGGAGCACAGGGGGTTGGGCGGGGAGACTGGGCATGGCAGCCGGCAGGGGAGTGTGGCTCTTCAAGCTCTGGTTCTGGGTCTGGTTCTGGTTTGGGGTGTGGTTCTGCCTGTGGCTCTGAGTGTGTTTCTAATTCAGGTTTGGGGCTCAATTGTGCCAGACTTGTCCTCACATCCAAAGCCTAACCAGCGCGGCCCTGCCCCTCCCAGTGGGCCTGCCAGCACTGCCTGCCCTGGGCTGTTTCACAGGCTGCGCCTTGGCCACCCCACCCACCGTGGGTCTTAGCATAGTTGACACTTCTTCCAAGAATCATTTCTTGACACCCCTCTTCTCAATCCAGGATGGATGGCCCTCCCTGCCGCCACCCATCCTTCCTAGGTCCCCGGTGGCTGCCCTGGTAGCACTGCATCATAGCTATCTGTTACTCCACACCCACCCGGAGCCCACATGTCTGCTCATTTCTGTGGCCACAGCATCCCAGATCATACCAGGCACACAGTGGGTACTTAATAAACATCTGTTGAGTGGATGGATAGTTACAACAGAACAAAAGAGACAGCTGTTGGCATCTCATGGGTCCTGTCCCTAATCCGAGATTCCCAGACACTGTCAGGTGCCTAGCTCAGTCTTGGCAAGAACAGGTCAGGGTTCAAGGGCTTCGAGGCTGACGACACTGTGAGGTATCACCCAGATGGAAGAGGCAAGCAGGATGGCTTCAACAAGGAGGAGGTGGTACAGGGCTGTGCCCTACCTCACTTTCCTGCAATCAGCATTTCCAGGGCAGCCAGGCGGGGAGACATGTCGAGGCAGGAGAGCAGAACTGGCCCTTGCCAGCAACAGCCTGCCTCCCTGGGCGAGGGAGATGGTGCCCAGAGCCAGGGCAGCCAGAGGCGAGGAAAAAGGCCAGAGCAGAGCCTTCCAAGGCTTCTCCAAAGTAGAGCTGCTATGTGGTCATGGCTTCAAGACAATGCCCTGCCTTACCCACCTTCACCAAAGTCCCCCAGCCCCCAGCCTCCTGCTGCTCATTCACTGTTTCCGAGCCAGCAGTGAGCAAAGGGCATGGGGCAGAGAGGGAGAGGGAGGCCACTGGGCAAGTGAGAAAGAAAGATGAAAAGAGGGCTGTGCTTGGCTGCGTGGCTCAGTGGTTGAGTGTCGACCTATGATCCAAGAGGTCACAGTTGGATTCCCAGTCAGGACACATGCCCAGGCTGTGAGCTCAACCTGGAGTGTGCAGGAGGCAGCCCATTCTCTCTCATCATTGATGCTTCTATCTCTCTCTCCCTTTCCTTTCCTCTCTGAAATAAAAAATATGTTTAAAAAAAAAAGAAGGAAGGAAGGAAGGAAGGAAAGAAGGAAGGGAGAAAGGAAGGAAGGAAAAAAGGAAGAGGAAGGAATGAAGGAGGAAGGAATGAAGTAAAGAAAAAAGGAAGAGAAAGAAGGAAGGAGGAAGGAAGGAATGAAAGAAGGAAGGAAGGAGGGAAGGAAGGAAGGAAGGAAGGAAGGAAGGAAGGAAGGAAGGAAGGAGAAAGAAAGGTAAGGAAGGAAAAAAAGAAGGAAAGAAGAAAGAAAGGAAGGAAGGAAGGAAGGAAGGAAGGAAGGAAGGAAGGAAGGAAGAATAGAAAGGAAGTTGGGGACCAGGCCTGCAGGGGAGGGCAGTTAGGGGTGACTGGGCCAGCAGAGGAAGGCAGTTGGGGGAGACCAGTCCTGCAGGGGAGGGCAGTTGTGGGGGACCCAGGCCTGATGGAGAGGGCAGTTGGGAGGGACCCAGCCCAGAGAGGAAGACAGTTAGGGGTGACTGGGCCAGCAGAGGAAGGCAGTTGGGGGAGACCAGGCCTGCAGGGAAGGACAGTTGGGGGGAACCAGGCCTACAGGGGAGGACAGTTAGGCATGATCAGGCCAGCAGGGGAGGGCAGTTAGGGGCTATTGGGCCAGCTGGGGAATAGTTAGGCATTGATCAGGCTGGCAGGGGAGTGGTTAGGGGGGTGATCAGGTTGGCAGGTAGAGCACTTAGGGGCAATCAGGCAGAGGCAGGTGAGCCATTGGGCGCTAGCAGTCCTGGATTGTGAAAGGGCTGTCCAACCACCCATTTGGGCCCAATCTGACAGGGATTGGCTGGCCCCTCTCCCATGCACGAATTTTGTGCACTGGGCCTCTAGAAATTCTTTATATATTCTGGTAACAAGCCCTTTGTCAGGTGCAAGTTTTCTGAATATTTTCTCCAAATTTGAAACCTGCGGCTGATTTCTTAATGGTGCCCTTTTAATCAAATTTATTAAGGTGTAATTCATATAGGATTCACAAATTTTAAGTGAGCATTTCAATGAGTTTTGGGCAAGTATGTAGTATCATGTATCCACTGTAAGAAGCATGACAGAATATACCTATCACTCCAAGAAGTTCCCATGTGCCCCTGAGGAAATCCTATGCCGCATCTTCTGGAGCCGAGGAATGTGGACTGGTATCCACTGACTGCTTTCTGGCTCTATACACTTGCCTTTTCTAGAATTTCATATAAATAGAATCTTGAAGTATGTAAACTTTTTTAAAAATATGTTTTTATTGATTTTAGAGAGGAAGGAGTGGGAAAGAGAGATAGAAATATTAATGATGAGAGAGAATTATCGATCAGCTACCTCCTGCATGGAGACCATAATGCAGGCCTGTGCCCTTGACCAGAATTGAACCTGGGATCCTTCAGTCCACAAGCGATGTTCTATCCACTGAGCCAAACTGACCAGGGTAAGTATATACTCTTTTAAGTCTGGCTTTTTGCATTTGGCATAATATTGTCAGCCACTGGTGCCAGTTCAACACCAACGGGAATCCCCAATGTGAGGTGTGCGAGAAGGAAGATATTCAGCACAAGCACTCTGTTGTGATACGAGGAGGCTATGGGAACAAGCAGGCCTTTAGGTGGCCCTGGGCCAGCCACTGTCCTGGCTGCACAGCTCTGCCTTACCTCCCTCTCCCCCAGCTCTGGGCAGAGGTCTGGCTGGCTCTGCTTCTGGGGAAATGCAGTACTTGGTCTTTGGCCAAAAGAGAAAGTGTCCACTTCTTGAGCCAAAGGGAAAGTTATAATGATACAAGAGGCCTGGTGCACAAAATTTATTCACTAATGAGGGGGGGTCCCCCAGCCTGGTCTGTTCCCTCTCACAGTCCAGGAGCCACATGATGGATTACCACAGAGGTAGGCCCTGCCTACCCAGCCCAGGGTCCATGATGGATCACCCTCACAAAGGAAGGCCCCACCCACCCACTGCAGCCTGCTGGTTGGTGGCCTGAGCCTCCCTCTGAAGAGTGATCATGGGGCAATGGCTGGGCCCCCAACCTAGCGCCAGTGGGTGTCATAGCGTGGTCATCTGGACAGTTGTTCTGCTGTTTGGCTGTTTGGTCGATTTGCATATTATGCTTTATTATTATAGATGAGGCAATGAGTGTTCATTAAACTCGTGGTGATCACTTTCCAGTAGACACAGTTATCAACTCACTGGAGGCTCCGTGTATGAGCACCGGTGGGGTCCCTCAGTTGACCTGTGCCCTCTCACAATCCAGGATCCCTTGGGGGATGTCAGAAGCTGGTTTCAGTTCAATTCCCGCAGGCCAGGCTGAGGGACCTCACTGGTGCATGAATCTGTGCACTGGGCCTCTACTATGCATATAAGATCTTTGGTTAATCTCTTCCCGCCCTTCCCTATCCCCCCTTCCCTCTGAGATTCATCAGTCTGTTCCATATTTCCATGCCAGTATGTTGAGTGTCTGCTCCCTGGTGGTTAGTGCAGGTCATAGTGTCCAGTCAAACCATCACTTAGGCTTTCTTATAGATAGATTATGCTGCACCCAAAGAGCTGCTGGCTTGTATAGAGAGAAGTCCCCACCCCTTGTGCCTGATTGGTCTATCCTTCTGCAGTTCCCTTGGTCCAAAAAGTACTATCCTGATTGGTTGAAATGGAGCTGCTCTGATTGGACAGGGAGGATGCTAATGAAACATAGTGGCAAAGCTCTGATTGGATGGGGAAAGCCTCAGCCTATTGGATGAAGGAGGATTCCAGAAGCAACTTTATAAAGGCTGCTCAGATGCAGGAACCCACTGCAGGCAGGCGGTTCCCTGAAGTGCGGTTGATGTGAGAAGCCTCTGTGTACAAATTGCTGCATTTCTGTTTTAAAATCTGATTCCAGTACAACAAATTAATGGTATTTTATATTACAAATAAATCTACACTTTTTTTATTATCCATTCACCACTTAATGGAGATTTGGGCATTTCTGTTGCAGCTAATAATAGATAAATAAATGGAGATATGCCATGTAATGAACCAGAAGATTTACTATTGTTAAGATGTTAATTCTCCCTAAATTGATCTATAAATTCAAAATCCAAGCAGATGGTGCATAAATGCTTTTTGTGTGTATTTCCCCTGGCAAATACCTAGGTGGGTTTGTTGGGTTATACAATAACAATATGTTTAACTTTGTAAGTAACAACAAATTGTTTTTCAAAAATGGCTTTGCTATTTTGCTTTCTCACCAGCTCATACACCTTCCAGTTGCTCCTCATCTGGCCAATCTCCGGTGTAATCAGTTTCTTAAATTCTCAGCGGTCGAGTGAATGTAGCAGGGGAACCTCAATGTGATTTTAATTTGTGTTTATCTAGTAACTAATTATGGTGACCTCCTTTCATATGTTTATTTGTCATTTTTACATTTATTGGTGAGATGTCTCTCCAAAGTTTTGCCCAGTTTTTAATCAGGTTGTTTGTGCTCTTGCTGAGTGGGAAGAGGGTTTATATAGAGAGATTCTGGATATAAGACTGTCATTAAATATATGTTTTGCAAATATTTTTACCCCAGTGAGTCTTGCCTTTTTATTTTTTTAACTATGTCTTTTTAAAAGCAAAAGGTTTTCATTCATTTTTAAGTCCAATATATTGATTTTTTTTTCCTCTGTAGAAATTGTGCTTTTTGTGTCCACTCTAAAAAAATAGTGACTAATCCAACATTTCAAAGATTTTATGACTTTGACCCACTACTTTAAGTTTATGGTATAAGACAAGGGTTATTTTAAAAAGTAATTTAAACACGCAACTGTTTCAGCACTTTTTATGGAAGACTATTTTCCTCATCGAAATGCCTTAGCACCTTGTGAAAAGTCAGTTAACTGGGGATGTGTTAGTCTATTTCTGGACTCCACTCTGTCCCACTCTTCTGAAAGTCTATTGTATACCACAGTGCACTGTCTTAATCACTGTAATTTATTGTAAATCTTGAAATCAGGAATTAACTCCTCCAACCTTGTTTTTTGTTTGTCATAGGTTCTGTGTGTGTGCTATTTTTGTTTTTTGCTTTTATACTCCTTCGCATTGCCATATAAAGTTTAAACTCAGCTTGTCAATTCCTCAAAAAATCTAGGATATTGACTAGGAGTACATTAAATCTAGAGATCAATTTGGGGACAATTAACACCTTAACAATATTAAGTCTTCTGGCTCAACACATGGGATATCTCTATTTATTTAGCTAATCTTTAATTGCTCTCAGCAGTATTTTGCAGTGTCATTGTGCTGTATGAATTTTGCTAATTTGTTCTTAAGTAGTTTTTATGCTATTATAAATGTTATTATTATTTTTTTTAAACCTCACCCAAGTACATGCTTACTGATTTTAGAGAAAGAGGAGGGGAGACAGAGCAAGAAAGAAACATCAATGTAAGAGAAACATTGATCAGTTGCTTCCATATGTGTGCCCACCAGGGAAACAAACCCGAAAATCAGGCATGTGCCCTGCCTGGGGTTCAAACCTACCACTTTTCAGTGTATGGGACATGGCCCAGCCCACGATGCCCCCCGCCAGGGCTGCATATTTTATTTTTTATTTAAACTCCCAGTTGTTAGTTTTTAGTATGTAGAAATAGATTAATATTTGTATATTGAACTTGAATCCTAAAACATTGCTAAACTTACTTATTCTGATGCCCTAGATTTTTTTGTGGATTGCTTCAGATTTTTCCAGATAGATAATTATGTTGCCTATAAGTAAAAATATTTTTGAATCTTCCCTTAGTAACAACATACCTTTTATTTCTTCTTCTTAAATGACTTCATTGGCTAGGACCTCCAGGACACTGTATGTTGAATAAAAATAGTTATAACATGGTGGGGTGGGTGAGGTCTTGGCAAAGGTGGTCAAATGCTAGAAGCCTCTAGTCTCAGCATTAACATGCTCTGGGTCTAACGTGCGGCATAGTGACGTTGGTCAGCAGCATGGTACTTGTATATGAAAGCTGCAAGCGTGTAGATCTCAGGAGTTCTCATCACAAGAAAGACATTATAGCTATGTGAGGCAATGAAGGCCAACCACACACTTGGCGGTCACCTGTGCAATGCACACATTCATCAAGCAATGGTGGTGCACACCACAGACCCACACAATGTCCTATGCCCATTGCACCTCCCTGAACCAGGGCGGGTAGAGTCCCCCTACCAGGCATCCCTGCCTTGCTCCTGATCTGAGCAGGACAACATTCAACCTTCCACCCTAATGTGAGGTAAGCAGGGTGGCATTCGGCCTCCTACCCCAGTGTGAGGTGAGTAGTAGGTTTTTATAGACAGTCTTGGCAGGTTGTGTAAGTTTTTTCTATTTCTGGTTGCCAAGATTTTATTATGAATCTATGTTAAATTTTGTCAAAAATTTCCTCTGCATTAATGGACATGATTATGTATTTTTCCTTTTAAGATGGTTTAAATCAGTAGTTGCCAACCGGTGGTCCTTGAGGTCTGAAGGTTGGCGACTACTGGTTTAAATGATGTGCTGATGTCCTACTTAGTTTTTCTTTTTTTATTTTAAAATAAATCTTTATTGTCCAGTTTATTACAGATGTTCCTCTTTTTTTCCTTCCCACAGCTCCCCTCCACGTGATTCCCCCCCACCCCATGCCCTTACCCCCCACCACTGTCCTCATTCAAGATTTTTGTCCAATCTCTTCCTGCACCCCTCACTCCTCCTTTCCCCCAAGAATTGTTAGTCCATTACCTTTCTATGCCCCTAATTCTATTATATTCACCAGTTTATTCTGTTCATCAGATTTTTTTATTCACTTGATTTTTAGATTCACTTGTATTTGTTATCACTTTGTTCTTTTTCCTCTTCTTAAAGAAAACCCTTCAGCATTTCATATAATCCTGGTTTGGTAGTGATGAACTTTATCTTTTTCTTATCTGTGAAGCTCTTTATCTGACCTTCAATTCTGAATGATAGCTTTGCTGGGTAGAGCACTCTTGGTTGTAGGTTCTTGCTATTCATCACATTGAATATTTCCTGCCACTCCCTTCTGGCTTGCATATTTCTGTTGAGAAATCAGCTGACAATCATATGGGTTCTCCCTTGTAGGTAATTAACTGTTTTTCTCTTGCTGCTTTCAAGATTCTCTCTTTGTCTTTTGCCCTTGGCTTTTTAATTATGATGTGTCTTGGTGTGGTCCTCTTTGGATTCTTTTTGTTTGGTGTTCTGTATGCTTCCTGGACTTGTAAGTCCATTTCTTTCACCAGGTAGGGAAAGTTTTCAGTCATTATTTCTTCAAATAGGTTTTCAGTCTCTTGCTCTCTCTGTTCATCTGGCACTCCTATAATTCTGATGTTGGTATGCTTGAAGTTGTCCCAGAGGCTCCTTACACTATCTTCACATTTTTGGACTCTTGTTTCTTTTTGTTTTTCTGTTAGGGTGTTTTTTGCTTCCTCATATTTCATGCTTGGGGTCCTCTAGTCTGCTGTTGGATTTCTGTATATTATTCTTTATTTCAGACAGTGCATGCTTAATTTCTGACTGGTCCTTTTCAATTTTTTTGACATTCTCATTAAGATCTTTGAAGGACTCACTAAGTTTCTCAGAGTTCTCAATAAGTTTGTAGAAGATTCTTGGATAACTTTATAAATGAGGTTTTGAACTCTATGTCCAGTTATTTGCTTTCCTCCATTTCTTTCATTTGTGACATGTTTCTTGGTCTCGGCATTTTGGCTGCTTCCCAGTATTGATGGAGTGGCTTTGTGTGCTAGTTGTCCTTAGGGCCCAGTAGCTCCATCTCCCCAATTACCTGAGGTGGACACTCTTGGTATACTCCTTTGTGGGCTGGGTTCACAGTCTTGTTGTAGTTAAGCCTTGATTGCTATTGGTACACTGGGAGGAATTGACCTCAGGGCCAATTGACTGTGAGGAATAGCTGTGTCTATTAATGGAAGAACTGCTGTGATGGAAATACCCTTATTGGGCAGAACTTGCTTCAGTGGGGCTTTGGTGCTCACTGAGTCTGCTTCTTGAGTGTGTCACTTATGTATGTGAGGAGTTGAAATCTGGTGTCTTCTTACACTGACCTCTAGGTACACTGGTTCCTGGATCTCCAAGGAGGTGCAAGTCAGCTAGTGTCTCAGGCCACCCAGAAGGAGCTACAGGGAGCTCTGCAGATTTCTCCTCTTTACTTTGGAAGTTTTGGAGTTGTCTGACCCAGCTGCAATTTGTTAGGTTAAGCTGCCAGAGGGCAGGCCTTCATATGCAAAAGTCGCCCCACAACTGGGTGGGTTTGTAAATTGGACAGGGTGAGGTCTCAGGGAGTCTCTAGGCTAGGGTGTGGCAAACAGCAATGGCTGCCAGTCAGCCCTCTCTGCCAGAGTTCTGTTCAGTATCCTGTGTCCCGTGCCCCAGCACAATAAACAATGATTCCAGTGTGCAACTCTGCTAGAGAGCCACCCTTCCTTTCTGACCTTATGGCAAACAGTCCAGTTTCTCCCTGTATGAGTCTGGGTCCCCAGAATCTCACCAGAAACGGGAGTTCAGAGAGTCGGGAACTTGTAACTCTCTCCCAATTGAAAACAACAGCGTGTCTCTGTACCTCTGCCTTTCTGAGCCTCTGCACGTCCCATCAGGTCTGGATGCACTTTTTTCTTTCCTTCTAGTTGTAGAACTCCCACTCCACCAGCTTTCCCGTGGTTCCAGAGGATAGTTGTTTTGTCTTTTAGTTGTAGTTTTGGTGTGGTTGCAAGAGAGAGTACGTACAGATGTATACCTTATGCCATCATCTTGGTTCCCTTGAAAAGGCGGGCAAGAGGACCTGAACATGCACTCAGGCACTTCCGTTTCGCAAGCAGCTGGAAGTCTTCCGAGCCTCCAGCCAGGAACCAGCCTCCATGAGAATCTTGCGAGCGGAAAGCGGGTGGAGAGGACGGAGAGGAAGCCTACTTAGTTTTTCTTTTCTTTTTTGTTTTTTATTTTGTTACTCCTCACCTGAGGATATTTTCCCATTGATTTTGGAGAAAGTGGGAGAGGGCAAGACAAATAAATACCAATGTGAGAGAAACCCATCGATTGGTTGCCTTCTGCACAGGTCAGGGAGGAGCTGCAACCGAGGTACATGCCCTTGACCAGAATCAAACCCAGGACCTTTTGGTCCATAGGCTTATGCTCTATCCACTGAGCAAAACCAGCTAGGGCTCTACTTACTATTATCTTTATTTTTAATCCTACCGATTTAAATCTTATATAAATAAGAGTTTTCTAAAAAACAGCATATAGTTGAGTCATACTTTTTATCCTATCTGACAATCTCTACTATTTAATTGGAGTATTTAGACAAGTTAGATTTAATATAATTATTACTATTAATTGGTATAAACCTGTTTTCTTCCTGTTTGCTTTTTAGAATATTTTTATTGATTTCAGAGAGGAAGGGAGAGGGAAAGAGAGACAGAAACATCAATAATGAGAGAGACTCATCAATTGGCTGCCTCCTGCATGCTCCACACTAGGCATGTGCCCTGGCCAGGAATCAAACCATGATCTCTTGGTTCATAGCTCCCTGTTCAGACATTGAGCAACACTGGCCAGATGCTATTTGCTTTTATTAGCCCATTAGTTCTATGTTCATTTTGTCCCATTTTTCTATCTTCTTTGAGATTGTGCAGTTTTTATAATTCCTTTTAAAAATGACACATTAGTTGTTTCTCTTTATTTTTAGTGGTTGTTTAAGATTTTAAAATACACATCTTCAAGTAACCTTCACTCCTTTACATATAGTTTATAACAGGAGTCAGTAAATGCTTTAAAAATACATTTTTATTGATTTCAGAGAGGAAGGGAGAGGGAGAGAGAGATAGAAACATTAATGATGAGAATCATTGATCAGCTGCCTCCTGCACACCCTTCATAGGGACCAGGCCCAGAACCTGGGCAAATGCCCCTGACCAGAATCAAACCCAGGACTCCTCAGTCCTGCAGGCCAACACTGTATCCATGAGCAAACCAGCCAGGGCACAATCAGTAAGCCTATTTTAAAAAAAAAAATTAATAAATCTTTATTGTTCATATTATTACAATTGTTCCTATTATTTCACCCATAGTTCCCCTCCACCCATTTCCCACCTACCCCCTGCCCTCAATTGTCCTCGTCCATAGGTGTACGATTTTTGTCCAGTTTCTTCCCACACCCTCTTACCCCTTGACCCCTAAGAATTGTCAATGCCCCTGATTCTATTATATTCACCAGTTTATTCTGTTCATCAGACTTTTTATTCACTTGATTTTTAGATTTACTTGTTGATAGATATATATTTGTTGTTCATAATTTATTTTATTTTATTATATATATATATATATATATATATATATATATATATATATTATTGTGTTACATGTATACATATCTCCCCATTGCCCCCCTCCCTCCCAGGCATACCCTAACCCCCCAGTGTCTATGTTCTTTGGTTATACTTATATGCATAGATACAAGTCCTTTGATTAATCTCTTATCTACCCAACCTCTCCTTAATGTTCCTGCTATAAAATCAGTCTGTTTGATGCTTTACTGCCTCTGTATCTATACTTTTGTTCATCAGTTTAGAATGTTCTTTATTATCCACAAATGAGGGAGAGCATGTGGTGCTTCTCCTTCATTGACTGGCTTATTTCACTAAACATAAGGCTCTCCAGTTTCATCCAGGTTGCTGCAAATGGTAAGAGTTCCTTCTTTTTAATGGCAGCATAGAATTCCATTGTGTAGATGTACCACAGTTTTCTGATCCACTCATCTGCTGATGGACACCTAGGCTGTTTCCAAATTGTAGCTATTGTAAATTGTGCTACTATGAACATAGGAGTGCATAAATCCTTTCTGATTGGTGTTTGTAATTTCTTAGGATAAATTCCTAAGAGTGGGTTGGCTGGGTCAAATGGGAGATCCATTTTTAGTTTTTTAAGAAAACTACATACTGTTCTCCACAGTAGCTGCGCCAGTCTGCATTCCCACCAAGAGTGAACAAGGGTTCCTTTTTCTCCGCATCCTCACCAAAACTTGTCGTTTGTTGATTTGTTGATGATTGCCATTCTGACAGGTGTAAGATGGTATTGCATTGTCATTTTGATTTACATCTCTCAGATAATTAGTGATTTTGAACATGTTTTCATGTATCTCTTGGCCTTCCTTCTGTCATCTTTCCAAAAGGTTCTATTTAGGTCCCTTGCCCATTTTTTTATTGGATCGTTTATCTTCCTTTAATTAAGTTGTATAAGTTGGCTGTAGATGTTGGAGATTAAACCTTTATCAGTGATAACATTTGCAAAGATGTTCTCCCATACAGTGGTCTTTCTTGTTGTTTTGTTGATGGTTTCTTTTGCTGTGCAAAAGCTTTTTATTTTGATGTAGTCCCATTTGTTTATTTTTTCTTTAGCTTCCATTGCCTTTGTAGCAGTATCAGTGAAGAAGTTCTTTCCGCATATGTCTGAGATTGTGCTGCCTGGGGATTCCTCTAGTATTTTTATGGTTTCCCTTCTAATGTTTAAGTCCTGTATCCATTTTGAGTTCATTTTTGTATTTAGTGTAAGTTGGTGGTCCAGTTTCAGTTTTTTGCATGTATCTGTCCAATTTTCCCAACACCATTTGTTGAAGAGGCTATCTTGACTCCATTGAATGTTCATGCCTCCTTTATCAAATATTAGTTGAGCATAGTGGTTTGGGTGGATATCTGGGTTCTCTATTCTATTCCATTGGTCTATATGTCTATTCTTGTGCCAGTACCAAGCTGTTTTGAGAACAGTTGCTTTGTAGTATAGCTTGAAATCTGGTATTGAGATCCCACCTACTTTATTCTTCTTTCTCAGAATTGCTGTAGCTATTCATGCTCTTTTTTTTGTTCCAGATGAATCTATGAAGAATTCTTTCTAGGTCTGTGAAATATGTCGTTGGTATTTTAATGGGTAGTGTGTTGAATGTGTAGATTGCTTTGGGTAGTATGGACATTTTAATGATGTTGATTCTCCCAATCCATGAGCATGGTATGCTCTTCCATCTGTTAACATCTTCCTCTATCTCTTTTTTCAGTGTTCTGTAGTTTTCTACATATAGGTCTTTTACCTCCTTAGTTAGGGTTATTCCTAGGAATCTTAATTTTTTTTGGTGCGATAGTAAATGAGATTGCATTTTGAGTCTCTCTTTCTGTAATTTCACTATTAGGGTATAGAAATGCCACAGATTTCTTGGCATTAACTTTGTATCCTGCTACATTGCCGAATTCATTTATTAAGTCAAGTAGTTTTGGGATGGAGTCCTTCGGGTTTTTTATGTACAGTATCATGTCATCTGCAAATAAGGACAGCTTTACCTATTCTTTTCCAATTTGGATGCCTTTTATTTCTTCTTCTTGTCTACTTGCAATGGCTAATACTTCCAGTACTATGTCAAACAGGAGAGATGAGAGTGGGCATCCCTGTCTTGTTCCTGTTCTTAGGGGAAATGGTTTTAGTTTTTGCCCATTTAGTATGATGTTAGCTGTGGGTTTATCATATATGGCTTTTATGATTTTGATGTATGATCCTTCTATTCCCACTTTACTGAGAGTTTTTATCAAGAAAGAGTGTTGGATTTGGTCAAATGCTTTTTCTGCATCAATTGATATGACTATGTGATTTTTATCTCTCAATTTGTTTATGTGATGTATCACGTTTATTGATTTGCAGATATTGTACCATCCTTGCTTTCCTGGGATGAATCCTACTTGGTCATGGTGTATGATATTTCTGATGTACTGCTGGAAACGATTTGCTAGAATTTTGTTGAGGATTTTGGCATCTATGTTCTTGAGAGATATTGGCCTATAATTCTATTTCATTGTGTTGTATCTGGTTTTGGTATTTTGGGTTCATAGAAGGTGTTTGGAAGTGTTCCTTCTTCTTGAATGTTTTTGAATAGTCTGAGGAGGATAGGTTTTAATTCTTCCTTGAATGTTTGGTAAAACTCTCCTGTGTAGCCATCTGGTCCTGGGCTTTTATTTGCTGGAAGCTTTTTGATGACTGCTTCAATTTCTTCCATAGTTATTGGACTATTGACATGTTTGGATTCCTCCTCATTGAGTTTTGGAAGGTTATATTTTTCTAGGAAAATGTCCATTTGTTGCAGGTTGTCCAGTTTGTTGGAATAGAGTTGTTCATAGTATTTTTTAACAATCCTTTGTATTTCCACAGGATCTGTTGTTATTTCTCCTCTTTCATTTCTGATTTTGTTTATTTGGGTCTTCTCTCTTTGCTTCTTGGTGAGCCTGGCTAGAGGTCCATCAATCTTGTTTATCCTTTCAAAGAACCAGCTCTTGGTTTTGTTGATCTTTTGAATTGTTTCTTTGGTCTCCTAGTTGTTTATCTTCGCTCTGATCTTCACTATTTCCTTCCTTCAGAGTACACTGGGCTTTTCTTGTTGCTCTTGTTCTAGCTCTTTGAGTTGTAGTGTTAGGTAATTTATTACCATTGTTTCCTGTTTTTTGCAGTAGGCTTGTAGGGCTATGAACTTCCCTCTCAAGACTGCTTTCACTGTGTCCCATAAATTTTGTATTGTTGTGTTGTCATTGTCACTTGTTGCCATGATGTTTTTTATTTCTTCCTTGATCTCTTTGGGTAATGTGCACTAAAGAAGAATGTATATTCTGTGGCTTTGGGGTGAAATGTTCTGAAGATGTCAATTAATTCCATCTGGTCTAGTGAGTCATTTAGGATTGATGTTTCTTTGCTGATTTTTTGTTTAGAGGATTTGTCCAATGGTGACAGTGGGGTATTAGAGTCTCCTACTATGATTGTATTGCTGTCAATCTCTCCCTTAATATCCTCCAAGAGTTTTTTTTTTATGTATTTAGGTGCTCCTATATTGGGTGCATATATGTTTACTAGAGTTATTTCTTCTTGTTGGATTTTTCCCTTTAGTATTATGAAGTGGCCTTCTTTATCTCTTGTTATGTCCTTCACTTTGAGATCTAATTTGTCAGATATAAGCATTGCAACCCCAGCTTTTTTTTTTCATTTCCGTTTGCCTGAAATACCATCTTCCATCCCTTCACCCTCAATCTGTGTGCAACTTTTTTCCTGAGGTGGGTTTCTTGCAGACAGCAGATATATGTATCATGTTTTCTTATCCAATCGGTTACCCTATGACTTTTGATTGGAGCATTTAATCCGTTTACATTTAAAGTTATTATTTATAAGTACTTATCTGTTGCCATTTTTAGTCCTTACCACCAAGTTCCTTCTTCGCTTCCTATTTCTTTTTATTACAGCAGACCCTTTAACATTTCTTGCATTGCTGGTTTGGTGGAAATATATTCCCTTAGTCCTTTTTTGTCTGTGAAGCTTCTGATTTCACCTTCAATTTAGATCGAAAGCCTTGCAGGGTATAGTATGCTTGGATTCAGACCCTTCCTTTGCATGACTTTCTATATTTCATTCCATTCCCTTCTGGCCTAATGAGTTTCTGTTGAGAAATCAGTAGGTAGTCTTATGGGGGTTCCTTTGTAGGTAACTTTTTGTTTCTTTCTGGCTGCTTTTAAGATTCTTACTTTGTCGTCTGTGTTTGCCAATTTAATTATAATGTGCCTTGGTGTCAGTTTGTTGGGGTTAATTTTGCTTGGGACTCTGCGAGCTTCTTGGATTTGTGTGGGTTTTTTCTTTCCTATATTGGGGAAATTTTCTGTCATTATTTCTTCAAACAGGTTCTCTAATCCTTGTTCAGTTTCCACTCTTTCTGGAACCCCAATTATGTGGATGTTGTTTTTTTTCATGTTATCCCAAAGTTCCCTTAGGCTCTCCTCTTGCTTTTTAACTTTTTTTTTCTAGAAGCTGCTGTACTTGGGTATTTTTTCCTACCATGTCTTCTAGCTCACTGATGCAGTCCTCTGCTTCTTCTAGTCTACTTTTGATGCTTTCTATTGAGTTATTTATAGCAGTGATGTCATTTTTCATTTCTTCTTGATTATTCTCCACCTTCTCTAGGATCTTCTGCATTTCTTCTTGCTTCTTCTTTTCTTTTTTGCTCTTACTCTCATTGTCGATTTTGTCTTCCATTCTTTTCATCCACCTTATGATAATTTCTCTGAACTCTGTCTCTGGCAGGCTTATTTCTGCTTGTATTTCATTTACTTCCTTTTCTGGTGAAACTGCCTTTCTGTCTTATGTGGGCTGTTTGTTTTTGTGCCCATGGTCTTTCTTCTCTGGGTGTCTGGTTATGTAGTTCTCTCTCCTACGTTGATTGGAAGGAACAAACTACAACATGACCAGGTACAGCACACAAGGCACTGAGTAGAAATGTATTCAGAATGTTAATAATCACAAATCAGGTGACCACCAATGAAAGACAAATTAGGGGTAAGTAGAGAAAGAAGAAGAGGAAAATGAGGAAAAAAGAAAAGAAAGAAATGCCAAAGTCAAATTGGGAGAGGGAGAAAAATAAATAAATAAATGAACAAAAAAATAAAGTAAAAAAAGAAA
The DNA here is from genome assembly GCA_011751065.1 of Lasiurus cinereus. Classification (NCBI taxonomy): domain Eukaryota; kingdom Metazoa; phylum Chordata; class Mammalia; order Chiroptera; family Vespertilionidae; genus Lasiurus; species Lasiurus cinereus. The sequence continues at coordinate 44,646,191 of JAAGEH010000005.1, forward strand.
ATAAAAAGGAGAAGAGGAGAAGAAAAGGGAAAGAGAAAAAAAGTCATAGTGAAAAGAAAGAGGATAAGAGAGAAAAGGGGAACAAAATATAGGTGTCAGGAGAAAATGCCAATAGAACAGTCACTAATCCCAACAAATGTAGGCAACCAGTACCTGGAGATTAATACAAACTACAAATAACAATTGGTATGGAGGGAGGTGAGGGAAAAGAGAGGTTAAAAAACAAACCTAATCAAAGCAAACAAAAAGCAAAATAAAACAAGTAGAATAAGCTAAAACAATCTCACCAAAAAAGTACAAAAAATTTATATAATCACCGTTCAGGCAAAGGGCAACAAACGGTCTTAGAGAAAAACAACTTTTTGGATAGTGAAGTCAAGAAGAGAGAGGTTTGTATGGGCTTGGAGTAGGGGATTTGGAATTAAATATATAAGTGGGGTGAAATTTTAACCAGGTAAAGAGAAAGAATGGGGAGAATCTAAAGTTGGAAAAGGGAAAGAGAAAACAAGACAACAAAATGGGGAAAGTTAGGAGGAAAGTGTTGGCATAAAGGTAGAGTTGAGATAGAGTAAAATTATGCTAAAGGAAAGATGAAAATAGAATGTAGAACTCTAATCCCGAAGTAAAATAAAGGGAAAACAAAATGACACTTGTTTTTTTCCAAAATGGTAAAATAGTATTAGTACTAATACTAGTTGAAAACAAAAATGTAATAATTAAAAAGGTAAAATCAATTGAGGAGGAAAGAAAAAAATTGTTTTTTAATTAAAATATGCAAAAATGAAAAAATATAAAATAAAATAAAAAAATTAAAAAAAAAGAAAAAGAAAATAGAATGGTCATCAATTCCACTATTGTTTTGCTTGGCACTTCTGTTTCCTAGGCAGGCCGGTATTGCAGTTCCCTGTGTTCCACTGCTGGTTGTGTTTTAATCTCTTTATTCTTTTGTGGTTATGCGAGAGTCAATTTGTGCGTCATCCACTGGGTAGCAGTGTTTCGGAACTGACCTCTGAGACTAAGTGCAGGATCTCTCTAGGCTGTGCTCAGATCCTGCTACTCTGTGGTTCTCAAAACTGGTTTGTGGGGATTTTGCAGCCGGGACCCTGAAATAACTCCCAGGATGTCCCTCTGCCTCAGATAAAAATGAGTCGTTTTCCAGAGCTCCCCTCTGTCAACAGCTCTGAGAGTTTGCCTCCACACTTAGGGATCAAGCCCTGCCCCACATCCACGGACCTCTCCAGACGTAGCTTTCCTGCAGCCCGGTTCCCACAGTGTGCGTGTCCCTGTTTTGCGAGACAGGAGACCTCACCTTATCCCAGGCGAAATCTGACCTTTCCCTGTGCCGTGTGGAGCTCCTCTGAGTCACTGTCTGTGCAGATTGGAGCGGTGTTCTGGGTCCCCGGGTCCCCGGCTGTTAGGTGGGTGCTTCAGCCGCAGGTTTCAGACCACCGCAGACATCCACCTCCCTCTGTAAGATAGCGCGTTCTCTACATTCGTGCTGGTGACTCCGGCAGACAAAATCCCTGTGGCAGTGGGGCTGCCTGGCCAGGAGAGCCCCGGCCAGCAGTCCCCCACCTTCTCCTGGAGGATAACTGACTTTTAACTTGCCAACAATCACTCCCAGTGCAACTCTCAGCTGCTCTCTATCCCTCTGCCCAGCGACAAAGCTCCAGATGCGTCTGTCTACTCCGCCGCCATTTTTCTCCCTCTGTTGTTCATAATTTTTATCTTTACCTTTTTTTTCTTCATCATCTTCTTAAAGAGTATCTTTCAGCATTTCATATAATACTGGTTTGGTGTTGATGAACTCTTTTAGTTTTTCCTTATCTGTGAAGTTCTTTATCTGACTTTCAATTCTGAATGATAGCTTTGCTGGGTAGAGTAATCTTGGTTGTAGGTTCTTGCTATTCCCGTCTGGCCTGCATAATTTCTGTTGAGAAATCAGCTGACATTCGTATGGGTGCTCCCTTGTAGGTAATTAACTGTTTTTCTCTTGCTGCTTTTAAGATTCTCTCTTTGTCTTTTGCTTTTGGTATTTTAATTATGATGTGTCTTGGTGTGGCCCTCTTTGGATTCCTTTTATTTGGGGTTCTGTGCATTTCCTGGACTTGTTAGTCTATTTCTTTCACCAGGTAGGGTAAGTTTTCTGTCATTATTTCTTCAAAGAGGTTTTCAGTATCTTGCTTTTCCAGATGAGTGTTTTCTGCTTCTTTGTATTTCATATCTTTGACTTATTCTTTCATTCCTCTAGTCTGCAGTTAGGTCTCTGTATAATATTTTTATTTCAGTCAGTGTATGTTTAATTTCTAGTTGGTCCTTTTTCATACCCTCAAGGGTCTCGTTAAATTTATCAACCTTTTCTAAGAAATTCTTGAAAAACCTTATAACTGTGGTTTTGAACTCTATATCCAATCGTTTGTTTTCCTCCATTCCTTTTGTTTGTGATCTGTTCCTTTGTCTCCACATTTTTGCTGCCTCCCTGAGTTGGTAGAGAAGCTTTGTGTGCTAGTTGTCCTATATGGCCCAGTAGCTCTGCCTTCCCAGTTACCTGAGGTGGACATTCTTGGTACACTTCTTTGTGGACTGTGTGTATAGTCTTGTTGTAGTTAAGTCTTGATTGTTGTTGGTATCACTGGGGGGAATTGACCTCCAAGCCAACTAGCTGTGAGGATCAGCTGTGTCTACACCTGGAGAACTTCTGTGCTGGAGTCAGCTTTATGATACAGGACTTGCAAAATTGCAAAAGCCTCTGTGCTTAGCTTGGATGGGGTAGAGTCTCAGGGCTGAGCAGATAGCCTTAGCCTCCCATAAGCTCTACACTATGAGGCTCCTGGATCTCAGTGTCCCTTGATAATTACTGTAGTCCTCTCTACATGCACTCATGTGCCCACCTCCAGACCTCTGCTTTTCACATTTCCCCTGAGTTTCTGTGTGCTCCAGGGACCCCTATGAGTCTAAGTTCCCAGGGTCTCACCCGAAACTGGGGTTCAGTACAGTTGGAACTGGAGTTCAGTGCAGTCAGGAGGTTCTGTCTTCTTCCCACTAGAGAAAGCCAGCGGCATAATCAACAGTCAGTCCTCTCTGCTCACATTCTTGCATTCATGAACCTCGAGACCTCTGCCTTTCACAGCTCCCTTGAATTTCCATGCACTCTTCTCTTTTCCTGACAGTCCAGACTCCACCCATACGAATCTCGCTCCGAACTGGGGTTCAGCACAGTCGGGAGTTTCCATCTCCTAGAGGAAGCCAGGCAGGCACACCACCACCCATCCTCTCCATGCAGATGTCTCCATACCTCAGCTTTTTGCAGCTCCTCTGAGTCTCCGTGAGCTCCTCTCTTTCCTTCTAGTTGTAGAATTTCCACTCAACTAGCTTTCCTGTGGTTCTGGATGATGCCCATTCTGTCTTTTAGTTGTAGTTTTGAAATTGTTGTGTGAGGCAGTAGTTTAGGTTTCTCCCTTCAGTAATCTTTTTAATAAAAATCAAAGTGCAGGTATTTTAAGCTTTGTGGGCCTTTCAGTCTGTCACACCACTCACCTCTCATGTTGTAGCAAAAGCTGCCATTGCCCCATATAAATGAGAGAGCATGACTGGTTTCAATAACACTGCATGTATGCATACTAAAATTTGAATTTCACATAATTTTCACATGTCACAAGATGTTATTCATCGTCAGCTTTCCCCCCTAACCATTTAAAAATGTAAAAACCATTCCTAACATATGGAAGGACAGGAGAATAAGTGGCTGGATTTATCTCATGGGCCTTAGTTTGTCAACTCTTGATGTAAAAACCTTTTAACAGAACAGCAAGTCTTTGCTTTACGTCATTGATATGCCCTGCAACTTCCAGGGAGTGGCTTGTGAGAGATCAGTTTACCTGGGCTAACAGGACATGATGTTGAACAGAACAAAGTTATTTGAGGACCTGCTGTATGTGTTATTCCTATCCCGTCTCCTTCCTGATATGCTCTTCACACATTTTACTTCCACACATGCTGTAAGCCCAGAAGACATTGATATTTTTGTTGCAATAAACTTTTCTAATGATTTTTAAATGAGGAAAAGTAACTTACCTACATAACTGTCACTTTTAGCGCTTTGTTCCTTCCATAGATTTAAATTCCACCTCATTATCTCCTCCTGCCTGTGAAGCCCCTTTGAAGGTGTTGGCAGGCAGTGCAGTGGTGCTGGCATTCAGCTTGTTTGGGGGAAACACCATCACTTCCTCTTTGCTTCTGAGAGACAGTTACTTGCCGTGGGATTCCGTGATTCAGGGTATTTCCTTCTCTCCAACATCACGTCCTGTCCCAGGCTGCACACTGTTGATGAAAAGTCCGCTGAATTCTTATCTCTATTCTCTTGATGTGTCTTTTTTCTTATCTGCTCTTGAGACGTTCTTTGTCACAGGTTTTTAGAAATTTGATTATAATGTACTTAGATGTCATCAAAAAATTTTTTTTTCTATTTTGGGTTCATTGGATTCATGAATCTGTTGATTTATACTTTTTAGCAAAATTGGGAACATTTTAGCCAAAAACTCTCTTAGTCATTTGTTCTGCCCCTGCTGCTCTTTCCTCAAGCGACCCTGGTTTCCTGCATGTGTATCGGTGCCTGACATGTTCCAGGGGCACTGGAGTTCTATTCATTTTCCCATATTTTTCTGCCTGTGCTTTATTTTGGATAATTTTCATTTTTGATCTTCAAGTTCATTGATCCTTTTATATAAAGTGTCTAATCTGCTACTAATGCCTTCCAATGTATATGTTACAGCAGACACTATATTTCCATCATTAGGAGTTCCATTCATGTCTTTGGATTATCCATGCTTTCTCACATGTATTCATGCTTTTATCTACCTTCCTGAGCCCATGAAGCATATCTACCATAGCTCTTTTAATGTTCTTATTTGCTCATTTTCTTTTACCAGGTTTTCTATTGGCTGACTTATCTCCTGATTCCAGGCATAGTTTTCTAATTCATTTTCTATCTGTGAAGTCTTAGGTGCTGAGTGTTGTAATTTTATAGACTGGGCACTGGGTTCTGCTGTCTATCTGCATGCTGTGCTGGGCTTTCTCCTGGTGTACAGGGAACTGACTTGTAATCAGTTGGGGACTTTTGCGCCTTCTATTTAAACTTCTTCAACATGGGCCCTGTGAGACTGGAATCAACTCAGCTTCAACCTTAGACAATCCCCTTTGAGCAGTTGACTCTACACCCCATTTATTAGAAGGTTTGTTAATTCTGGCAGGGGGGAGCGCACATTACAAGTTCTGTGTGAACCTCAGAAACTGTTCTGTCTGCTCCTTTTCTGGTGATTCTTTTCCTGCTTTGGGGCATCTCCTCTCCCATTTTGTAGACCCACAGCCAGTCAAAGCTGCAGGCATATCTCTCAGGGTCCAGAGTGCTACCGCCTCTTTCTTTCTGGGTGTTTTACCTCTTTCTGGATGCTCCGCCTCTTTCTTTTTGGGTCCTCTACCTCTTTCTTTCTGTGTGCTCTGCCTTTTCCTTTCTGGGTGCTCCACCTCTTTCTGGGTGCTCCAGCTCTTTCTTTTTGGGTGCTCCTACCTCTTTTTTTCTGGATGCTCCTGCTTCTTTCTTCTGGGTGCTCCTGCCTCTTGTTTCCTGCCTGCAGGCTCAGCACCTCACTCCCCTCAATGCCAGTAACTTCCTCCTCACTGCACAGGTCCTGCTTGGTTTTTCTCTAGCTTTTCTGTGACTTGAACACTGCCTCCAGGCGGTCAGGTCAGCTCTGTGTAGGGCTTACCTCACCTGTTCTCCTTCTTCCAAGGAACATAGCTGTGTGCTGATTGTTACTAATATCTGAAAAGCATTGTTTTTCAGATAGACCAGGGGCCCAGTGCATGAATTCTTGCACCTTGAAAGGAACTGTGGGCTGCGAGGCTGCAGTGGGCCCAGGGGCGAGTCTCACTCAGCCCATCCTTCATGGCCCTGCCTGGCCCCTCCTGCCATGGTCCTTAGTCACATCTCTGCCAGCAGCCCTGCTCCCACTGCCACCACTCCCACATGCTGATGGCACTGGCCCTGCTCACACCTGCTGATGGTGCTAAGCGATCGGGGCCGGCACTGGGCACCAGCAGCGGGTGCAAGAGCACAGGAGCAAAGAATTTTCAGTAACCATAAGAGGCTCATCCCAATGACAGCAAATGATGCCCTACCTTGATCTGGTGCCCTCACTCACCTGCTTCACCATCCTGCCATGGCCAACACCTGCCACGTTTCACACTCTGCCACCTGCTGCTGGCAACCACCATGTTTCACAGGCGCCCCCTGGTGATCAGTGCACATCATAGTGACTGGTTGTTCTGCCGTTCAATCTATTTGCATATTAGGTGTTATATATATATATATATATATATATATATATATTCCAATTGTCTAGTTGTTTAAAGGTGACAGGGTAGGTCTGGTCCCTATTACTCCATCCTGTTGTAAACAAAAGTGTTTATTGATGAGCAAAGATTTTTTAAACAGTTTTTAAGGAAGCTTAATTTATCATTTTTTCTTTATAGGTATCAATTTTGGGTTTATATTCAAGACCTCTTTGCCTACCTTTGGGCCTCAAAAGTAATCTCCACTATGCTTGCTTTAAAATGTTTTTATAATTTAAATTAGTATATTAAGTCTATGACCTGATTTTTGTTTGTATGTATTCTGTTTTTTGTTTTTTTTTGGTGTAGTACAAAGTTCAGGAGTCAAGGCTCACTTTTCTGCTGGATAAAGATGAACCATGGCTTCAGCACCATTTATTTTATTTTATTTTATTTTATTTTATTGTTTAAATTTTTATAAAAAGTTTTATATATATATCCCCTTTTTTCCCCTTTGGCCTTCCCCCAGCCTTCCCTACCCTTTGTTACGTGCCCTCATCCCACCCACTGTCTTGTGTTTATTGGTTGTGTTATATGCATGCATACAAGTTCTTCAGTTGATCTCTTTCCCCATCTCCCCAACATTCCCCAGCCTTCCTGCTGTAACTTGACAGTGTGCTCAATGCTTTACTGCCTCTGTATCTATCTTTTTGTTCATTAGGTTATAATTTTTTTATTATCCATAAATGAGTGAGATCATGTGGTATTTTTCTTTCATTGCCTGGTTTATTTCACTTAGCATAATTGTCTCCAGTTCCATCCAGGTTGCTGCAAATGGTAAGAATTCCTTCTTTTTTATAGCAACATAATATTCCATTGTGTAGATGTACCCATAGTTTTCTAATCCACTCATCTGCTGATGGGCACTTAGGCTGTTTCCAAATCTTGGCTGTTATAAATTATGCTTCCATGAATACAGGGGTGCATATATCCTTTCTGATTGATGTTTCTAGTTTCTTAGGATATATTCCTAGAAGTGGTATTATTGAATCAAATGGGAGTTCCATTTTTAGTTTTTTGAGGAAATGCCATACTATTCTCCATAGTGGCTGCACCAGTCTGTTTTCCCACCAGCAGTGCATGAGGGTGCCCTTTTCCTCTATATCCTCACCAACACTTGTCGTTTGTTGATTTGTTGATGATAGCCATTCTGACACGTGGGAGATGGTAATGCATTGTCGTTTTGATTTGCATCTTTCGGGTAATTAGTGACTTTGAGCATGATTTCATATGTCTCTTGGTCTTCCTTTTGTCTTCTTTCAAAAAGTATCTATTTAGGTCTGTTGCCCATTTTCTTATTGGATTGTTTATCTTACTTTTGCTATGTTGTATGAGTTCCCTATAAATGTTGGAGATTAAACCTTTATTGATGAAAAGATTGGCAAATATGTTTTCCCATACAGTGGGCTTTCTTGTTGTTTTGTTGATGGTTTCTTTTGCTGTGCAAAAGCTTTTTATTTTGATGTAATCCCATTTGTTTACTTTCTCTTTAGTATCCATTGCCCTAGGAACGGTAACAGTTGAAGAAATTGCTTTGGCATGTGTCTGAGATTTCGCTGCCTGTGGATTCCTCTAGTATTTTTATGGTTTCTTGTCTTATGTTTAAGTCCTGTGTCCATTTTGAGTTTATTTTTGTGTATGGTGTAAGTTGGTGATCTAGTTTAATTTTTTTGCATGTATCTGTCTAATTTTCCCAACACCATTTATTGAAAAGACTGTCTTGACTTCATTGTATGTTCATACCTCCTTTATCAAATATTAATTGGGCATAATGTTTTGAGTCAATATATCGATTCTCTATTCTATTCCATTGGTCTATATGTCTGTTCTTGTGCCAGTACCAGGCTGTTTTGAAAACAGTCGCTTTGTAATACAGCTTAAAATCTGATATTGAGATCCCACCTACTTTGTTCTTCTTTCTCAGTATTGCTGTGGCTATTTGGGGTCTTTTTTTTATTCCAGATGAATCTTTGGAGAGTTCTTTCTAGGTCTGTGAAATATGTCATTGGTATTTTAATGGGTAGTGCATTGAATCTATAGATTGCTTTGGGTCCTGTGGACATTTTGATGATGTTGATTCTACCAATCCATGAACACGGTATGTTCTTCCATCTGTTTGTCTTCCTCTATCTCTTTTTTCAGTGTTCTGTAGTTTTCTGCATATAGGTCTTTTACTTCCTTAGTTAAGTTTATTCCTAAGTATCTTAAATTTTTTGGTGCAATAGTAGATGGGATTGCTTTTTTAGTCTCTCTTTCAGAAAGTTCGCTATTGGTGTATGGAAATGCCATAGATTTCTTGGCATTAATTTTGTATCCTGCTACATTGCTGAATTAATTTATTAAGACTAATAGTTTTTTGATGGAATCTTTGGGGTTTTTATGTACAATAGCATGTCATCTGTGAATAAGGACAGATTTATTTCTTCTTTTCCAATTTGGATACCTTTTATTTCTTCTTGTCTAATCGCAATGGCTAGTACTTCCAGTACTATGTCGAACAGGAGTGGTGAGAGTGGCATTCCTGACATGTTCCTGTTCTTAGGAGAAATGGTTTTAGTTTTCCCATTGAATATGATGTTGGCTGTGAGTTGGTAATATATGGCTTTTATGATGTTGAGGTATGATCCTTCTATTCCCACCTTGCTGAGAGTTTTTATCAAGAAAGGGTGTTGGATTTTGTCAAATGCTTTTTCTGCATGGATTGATATGACTATGTGATTTTTATCTCTCAATTTGTTTCTGTGATGTATCACATTTATTGACTTGTGGATATTATATCATCCTTGCATCCCTGGGATATATCCTACTTGGTCATGGTGTATGATCTTTCTGATGTACTGCTGGATCTGATTTCTAGAATTTTGTTGGGGATTTTGGCATCTATGTTCATGAGGGATATTGACCTGTAATTCACTTTCATTATGTTGTCTTTATCTGGTTTGGTATTAGGGTGATGCTAGCTTCATAGAATGAGCTTGGAAGTGTTCCTTTCTTTTGAATTTTTTTGAATAGTCTGAGAAGAATAGGTTTTAGTTCTTCCTTGAATCATTGGTAAAACTCTCCTGTGAAGCCATCTGGTCCTGGACTTTTGTTTGCTGGAAGCTTTTTGATGACTGCTTCAATTTCTTCCATAGTTATTGGCCTATTGAGATATTTAGATTCTTCTTTATTGAGTTTCAAAGCTTGTAATTTTCTATGAATAGGTCCAAAATGTTGTCCAATTTGTTGGATTAGAATTGTTCATGGTGTTTTTTTAAAAATCCTTTGTATTTCTGTGTGGTTTGTTGTTATTTCTCCTCTTTCATTTTTTATTTTGTTTATTTGAGTCCTCTCTCTTTGCTTCTTGTTGAGCCTGTCTAAGGTTCATCAATCTTGTTTTTCCTTTCAAAGAGCCAGCTCTTAGTTTTGTTGCTCTTTTGTATTGTTTTTATGCTGTTTATCTCCACTTTGATCTTTATTATTTTCTTCCTTCTGCCTACACCAGGCTTTTCTTATTGCTCTCTTTATAACTCTTTGAGTTGTAGGGTTAGATAAGTTATTACCATTGTTTCCTGTTGTTTGCAGTAGGCTTGTAGAACTATGAACTTTCCTCTCAAGACTGGTTTCGCTGTGTCCCATAAATTTTGGGTTGTTGTGTTTTCATTGTCCTTTGTTGCCATAATGTTTTTTATTTCTTCCTTGATCTCTCTGGTTACCCAGTCATTGTTTAATAGCATGTTGTTTAGTCTCCATATGTTTGATTTCTTTGTATTGTTTTTATTGTAGATGATTTCCAATTTTATGTCACTGTGGTCTGAGAAAATGCTTGATATGATTTCTATCTTCTTGAATTTGAAGAGACTGTTCTTATGACCCAACACATGATCTATCTTTGAAAATGACCCATGTGCACTAGAGAAGAATGTATATTCTGTGGCTTTGGGGTGAAATGTTCTGAAGATGTGAATTAATTCCCTCTCATCTAGTGAGTCATTTATAATTGATGTTTCTTTTTAGTATTATGAAGTGGCTTTCCTTATCTCATTTATTTCTTCACTTTGAGATCTAATTTGTTAGATATAGGTATTGCTACCCCAGCTTTTTTTTCCCATTTCCATTTGTCTAAAAACCCTTTTCTATCCCTTCACTATCAGTCTGTGTGCATCTCTTTTTGTGAGGTGAGTTTCTTGTAGACAGCATATATATAGGTCATGTTTTCTTATCCAATCCTTTCTCTATGTCTTTTGATTGGGGCATTTAATCCATTTACATTTAAAGTTATTATTGATAGGTACTTGTTTGTTGTCATTTTTATTCTTTACCCCTGTGTTCCTTCTTTTCTTCCTATTTCTTCTTTTAAAGCAGACTTTTTAGCACTTCTTGCATTGCTGGTTTGGTGGTAATAAATTCCCTTAGTCCTTTTTTGTCTGTGAAGCTCCTGATTTCACCCTCAATTTTGATTGATAGCCTTGCTGGGTACAATATTCTTAGATTCAGACTCTTCCTTTGCATGATTTTCCCTTCTTTTCTTTCCCTTCTGGCGTGATATGTTTCTATTGAAAAATCAGCTGCTAGTCTGATAGGGACTCCTTTGTAGGTAACTTTCTGTTTCTCTTTGGCCACTTTTAATATTATTACTTTGTCATTGCTGTTTGCCCATTTAATTATAATGTGCCTTGGTTTTGGTCTTTTGGGATTCAGTTTGATTTGGATTTTGTGAGTTTCTTGGGTATGTGTGTTTTTTCTTCCTTATATCAGGGACGTTTTCTGTCATTATTTCTTCAAACAGGTTTTCTATTCCTTGCTCAGTTTCTTCTTCTTCTGGCACCCTTATTATGTGGTTGTTGTTTTGTTTTGTGTTGTCCCAAAGTTCCCTTAGTCTCTCCTCCTGTTTTTAAAGTTATTTTTCTAAATGCTGCTCTGCTAGGGTATTTTTTCTACCTTGCTTCTAGCTCACTGATGCAGTCCTCTGCTTCTTCTAGTCTACTTTTGATGCTTTCTATTGAGTTATTTATAGCAGCAATGTCATTTTTCATTTCTTATTGGTTCTGATTCATTTCCTTCTGGTTCTTGCACATATTATTGAATTTATCTTCCATTCTTTTTTTAAAAATATATTTTATTGATTTTTTACAGAGAGGAAAGAAGAGGGATAGAGAGTTAGAAACATCAATGAGAGAGAGACATCGATCAGCCGTCTCCTGCATTCCCCCTACTGGGGATGTGCCTGCAACCAGGATACATGCCCTTGACCAGAATCGAACCTGGGACCTTTCAGTCTGCAGGCCAATCTCTATCCACTGAGCCAAACTGGTTTCGGCGTCTTCCATTCTTTTCAGCCACCTTATGATCATTTCTGTGAATTCTTTCCCTTACAGATTCCTTGCCTCTGTTTCATTTACTTCCTTTTCTGTTGATGCCTCCTTTTCTTTCATATGAGGGCTGTTATTTTTGTGTGTGTGTGTGTGTGTTTTTGTCTCCCCACGTTCTCTCTTCTCTGGATGTTTGGTTCTGTAGTTCTCTCTCTCCTGAATTGGTTTAAGGGCACAAAATAAAACACAACAAGGCCCAACACACAAGGAACTGAACACAAATGTATTCATGATACTAATAACCCCAAGAGAAAAGAGAATTAGGTGATAAGAAAAAAAGTAGAAGAAGAAAAGAGAAAAGAGAATTAGGGATAAGAAACAAAGTAAGAAGAAATAAAGAAAAAGGAAAGAAAGAAAGAAAGAAAGAAAGAGAAGAAGAAGAAGAAGAAGAAGAAGAAGAAGAAGAAGAAGAAGAGTGCAAAAATGAAATTGAGAAAAGGAAAAAAAGAAAAAAGAAGAAGAGGGAATAAAATTATTTATATGGGAAGAAAACCCCAATAGAACAGCCACTAATCCCAACAAATGTAAGCAACAAATACCTAGAGATGAATGCAAACTATAAACAACAACTAATATCAAGTGAGGCAAGGAAAAATGAAGCAAAAAACAAAACTAAAACAAAAAAATTGAAAAGTGAAACAATCTCACAAACAAGCATAAAAAATACAAAAATATAATCAACAATCAAGTAAACAACAAAAAAAGGACACCGAGAAATAAAATTGAATAGTGAAGAAAGAGAAGAGAGAGGTATATATGTACTTAGAACAGGGAATTGGAAATTAGATATATAAGTAGGATGATTTTTAACAGGAGGTAACAAGAAGGAATAGGGAAAATTTAAAGCAAGAATAGGGTAAGAGAAACAGGACAACAAAAGGGATAAAGTAAGGAAGAGATTGTTGGCATAAAGGTCAAGTTGAGATAGAGTAAAATGATGCTAAAGGAAAGATGAAAATAGAATGTAGAACACTAATCCCAAAATAAAATAAAGAGAAAATAAAATGACACTTTAAAAAAGGTAAAATTGTAGTAGTAATAATACTAATTAAAAATAAAAATGTAATAATTAAAAAGGTAAAATCAAGTGAGGAAAAAAGAAAAAAAATAGTTTCTTAGGTAAAAGATGAAAAAAATGTGCAGTAGTGAAGGTCATTCACTTCCTCTACTGTTCTGTCTGGCATATCTATTTTCTAGTCAGGACAGTATTAAAGTTCCCTGTGTTCCACTGCTTCTCGGTGTTGTAAGCCACAGTCCTGATTTTCAAGCAGGCAGTACCTCTTTGTTTCTTATACTCCTTTATTTGTGTTATAGAAGAGTAAATTTGTGAGTCAGTCCCTGGGTGGCAGTGTTTCTGGATTGACCCCTGGGTCTATAGGTCCTTTTTAGCTAGTGCTTAGATTTTGTTTTCCCTGTGACACTTAATACTAGTTTGGGGGAATGGACTGCCCCAGAGCTGGTTCTCTGATGTTTATTCCCCACTCTGATCCCCAGGTTCTAGAAAAACAAATTTCCCCTGTAGTCTCTTAGAGTGTCCCCAATTGGGTGATCCTATGTTCTGGGCTTAATAATCAAAAGCAAGGATTTAAAGAGAAAAAGAAAAAGAATCAGAGTAAGTGCCTGACTTTTACCCTCCGGCACTGCGCGCAAGTCTGTGCAGTCTTTTTTCCCCCTTGGGTCTAAGCAGCCAGCACACTGTTAAAATTTTAGGCTGCCCTTTTGCTCCCATTTTAGCTATGGGTTTCTTTTTAGCGTTCCCTTCTATTAGCTGCCCTGCGGATGTCCTTCCACACTCTCAGATCACACTAGTCCCAACAGCCATGGATTATTTTTGGGGTGCAGACTTCTCTAGCTCCCATTGTGTGTGTTTCTCTCTTCTGCCTGATCACAGACCTCACCTTATCCTAGGAAAATTCTGACCTTTCTGTGAGGAGGTGCAGAGCTCCTCTCAGTCCACACATTGTTTGGGGCCCAGTGTTCCTGGGTTCACAGCTGTTCCCTGGATGGTGGTGTTGTAGATTTCTGGGATTTTTAGACTTCTGATAACAGCCACTCTCCCCTCTAAGATGGTGTGGTCTCTGCGTCAGAGTCTGTTGCTCCAGGAGGGATTTCAGCAGCAGTGGAGGCTTCCTGGTCAGGGGAACGCCATCTGGCAATCCCCAACAGTCCCTTGGAGTATAGCTGTCCCTCAACTCAAAAATAAACACTCCCCATGAGACCACACACTCTCCTTTCGTTCTCTCACTCACGCACTATCTTGTTTGCCTTCCTGTCGGCAACCATCTTCCCAATCCTCAGCACCATTTGTTAAAAAATGTTCTTCTTTCCATACAATAACTTTGATCTTTCTATTAAAAAACAACTCATTATGTGAGTGCAAGTTTATTTCTAGAACCTCTATTGTATCCTATTGATCAGTTGGTCTATCCTCATGTCCATGTAACACTGTCTTGATTGCTATAGCTTTGCAGTAAGTCTTACAGTAATCTGGTATAAATTCTTCAGCTTTTACGGGGTTATCTTGGTCCTTTGAACATCCATATACATTTCAGAGCAAGCCCGTAAAATTCTATCAATGAGGCCGCCTAGTATTATAACTGGGATACATTAAACCTACAGGTTACTTTGGCAAAAAATACATCTTTTCAAGGTTGAGTCTTCCCAGTTCATAAGTGTTATATATCTCTCCATTTATTTAGGTCTTTCTAAGTTTCACTTAGCAATTTTTTTTTTGGTAATTTTCAGTGCACAATATTTTACAATTTTGGGTGCTATTAATTTTATTGCACCTTAAAAAAAAGACTTTCCTAAGTATTTTATTATTTATAACTAGAGGCCCCATGCATGAAATTCATGCAAGAGTAGGTCTTACTTCCCTCAGCTGCCAGCACTGGCTTCCCTCTGGTACTCAGGACCTGAGCTACCCTCTGGCTGCTGACAGGAACCTGGGACCCAGGCTTCCCTTGCAGCCCCGGCTTTGTCCAGAAGTTCATCTAGAAGGACATCTGGTCTAATTATTGATTACACTTTTATTATACATACTGCTGTAAGTGGAATTTTTCATTTTCCAATTATTTGCTGCTTGTATGTAGAGCTACAATTTATGGGTATATATTGTGCTTGAATCCAGCAACCTTGCTAAATTCACTTATTAGCTCTAGCAAGGTTTTTATCCACATAAACTATTGTATCTTCTGTGATGACACATTGTTTTACTTCTTTCTTCCCAATATTCATGTCTTTTATCTCTATTTCCTGCCTTGTTGCAATAACTATGCTCTCCACTACAATGTGGACTAGAAATATTTATGAGATGTTATCCACTATTTCATCATTGTTCTTCCTGGAAGCTTTTAGTACTTTGTCCTTGCCTTTGGATTTTAGTCATTTGATCATACTGTGCCTAGGTGTATTTTTATGTTTGCTTTGCCAGTGGTTCACTGAGCTTTCTGGATTTCTAAATTAAGGTCTTTCACTACATGTGCAGTATTGAGCCATTGTTTTTTTAAAGGCTTTTTTCTGACCCACTCTCTCCCTCTCTCTCCCTTCACAGACTCATTTGCATTTATGTTAGATGGCGGCTGCTGACTGCTCAGAGTGGGGGTGGAATGTTAGCCCTACATAGCTATTCTTCCATGACTGGAAGTCAGAACTTTATAATCCCTCCTACGGGGTAGGGACCTGAGGCAGAGAAATTATGTGACTGGCCCAAAGTATGGGGCTGACCAATCAACTTGAACATCCAAGCTTCGTTCCAGCTGATTGCCAGGAGGGCCTCCTCAGATTTTTTTCTGTTTGAAATTCTTTCATCTCCCACCCTCTGCTTGCCCTATGGACAGCTTTCTTCTGCTTCTGTGTGAAGCATTTTGTTGACTGTTTGCTCCTCGTCAGCTGTTAGGATGATTTGGGCTCGATGGTTGCTGGCCACACAGAGCCCAGTGAGCCCAGGGGCAGTGACGAGGGTGCTGCTAGCATGTGCTTGCTGAAGCTGTGAGCACGGCATGCAGAGAGGGGCGCCCACACAGGACTGCTGCACTCAGCCTGATGGCCATAGCACAGTGCTGAGGTCTGATGCCCATCTAGCCTTGCTCTGCACTTCATTCCCCTTTGGAGCCCCTGACAGGGTCTAGAATCAGAGAAGCGTTCTGAAGACCAGAGAGAGCGTAGAGATGGGAACTGTGAGGGACATGAAGAGGGTCCTTGTTGCCACCCCACCTGTGCACGTGGCTGTCAGGCTAAGTGGTGCGGGAGGAGGGGATGTTGCTATCTCCTGGGGTGGCAGGAAGCCTCCAGGAGCCACCCTCCAAGGGTTAAGCATGCAGGACAGACATGTGTCTAACCCAGGAGGCCATCTGCAATATGAGACCAAACGCGTGGGAATGCCCAGTGTCAGCCTCAGTAGCCTGGCGCCTTGAGCACCACTGTGGATGAGAAGCACGGTTGCTGGAAGGGTGCTGTTTGGAGAAAGACTGTCTAATCAGAAGGGATGTGATGTCCTCGGCTGGTGTGGCTCAGGGGCTGAGTGTCGACCTGTGATCCAGGAGGTCACAGTTCAAGTACTGATCAGGGCACGTGCCTGGGTTGTGACTCCATCCCAATGGGGGGTGTGCAGGAGGCAACTGATCATTGATGTTTCTCTCCCTCTCCCTTCCTCTCTGAAATCAATAAAAACATTAAAGAACAAACCGGACTTTCAGACTGAAGGGCCCCAGCAGTAGGGAGCCCAGGAAGTGGTGGAGGCCGGCTCACGAGGAACTGACCCGTGTGTTCTAAGGTGAGGGCCCACCCTGTGCCCAGGCCACACACAGGCACCTTGAAGCAGAGCCAGCAGCCTTGACTCAGCCCCTGGCAGCCCCTGGTCTGCCCAGCTGGCTCCAGAGGAGGGGCCGACCCTGCTGTCCCTCTCAGGGAGGCAGAGTGGCTCCTGGATGCACAGGCTACACTGCCTTCCTGCCCTCACGCCCCCAGTGACCCTCCCGGGAGAAGCAGGGAGATTGACAAAAACTGAGCAGCAGCTCCCATAGGAGCACCTACACAGCCCAGTTCAGGCAGGGCAGTGGGTGCGTGGAGGAGTAAGCATACCACACGCCCAAATCCCGAGCTGAGGTGCTGTGGCCTGAGCAGTGCCTGAGCTCAGGGGGAAGAAATGAACCCACAGCCCAATCTCAACTCTGTCCTTTGCCAATTCAGTCTTGCCCTGGCCACTTGGGTTAGCCACACCTACAATCTCCTCTTTATTTTTAAAAAACATATTGTTATTGCCTTGACCGGTGTGATTCAGTAGATAGAGAGTCAGCCTGATGTCTGAAGGGTCCCAGGTTTGATTCTGGTCAAGAGCATGTACCTTGGTTGCGGGCACATCCCCAGTGGGGGGTGTGCAGGAGGCAGCTGATCGATGTTTCTCTCTCATCGATGTTTTTAACTCTCTATCCCTCTAAAAATCAATAAAATATATTTTAAAAAAATAAAAATATATTTTTATTGATTTCAGAGAGGAATTGAGAGAGAGAAAGAAAAACATCAATGATGAGAGAGAATCATTGATTGGCTGCCTACAAGCACTTCACTGGGGATCAATCCCACAAGCAGTCATGTACCCTGACTGGGAATTGAACCGTGACCTCCTGGGTCCTAGGTCGACGCCTGGCTGTGCTGTACTCCCCTTTTTAAAATGGAAGGCAGACACCTAAGTCTATTTTGGTGCCTGGTCACAGCGGTTCCAGGGGAGGGGTGGGAAAGGGACATGGGAGGACCCGCACCGCCCCTCTTCCCATGTGGAGTGCTGGGCCTGCCTCAGAACCAGGTGGGGCCAGCCAGCCGCCTCCTGTTTCACCAGAGGTGAGGTGAGAGCCAGCTCACACCCTTTCCATCTGGGGAATAAACATCATCTGGGATGAGACATTCAGCAGTCCCAATTCCACTGCTTTTTTTGAGGGGGGACTTGCAGAACTCTGGTTAAGCCTCTGCTGTCAGATCATCACTAGCTGTGTGACCGGGCCCCTCTAGGAGGGCCAGCCAACCTTTACTAGCTCTGACTCAGTGCCAGGCCTTGAGGTGAGCACTCCACCCCACCCAGCAGCGCTCCCATGAAGCCCCAATTCACCACTGAGAAAACTGAAGATCCAAGAAGCAAGTGGCCCAGGTGGCACAGCAGCAGGTGGTAGGGCTACAAGGTGGACACTGCCTCTATCCTCCACCACAGAGGCGCTGGCACAGCTGACCCAAGGCCCTGTGAGGAGCACAGACCTCCCAGGCATGTCCACCCCTCAGTGCCAGTCCACTCAGAGGAGGCTCCACCGCTTCCCCATTCATTGCCTCTGAGGGAAGCTGGATGTGATTCCTGCTTCCCGCCACAGGGTGTCTCTACCCTCCTGCTCCACCCTCCACCCTGGCCACCCTGGAAACAACCCTGCTCCAGCGCCTGCCTGCCTGCCAGCAGCTCAGTCCCTTCCTCTTCTTCTTCTTCTTCCTCTCCTTCCTCTGCTTCCTCTCCTTCCCCTGTTTCCTCTGCTTCCTCTCTCCCTCTTCTTCCTCTGCTTCCTCTTCTTCCTTTGCTTCCTCTTCTTCCTCTGC
>JAAGEH010000005.1:44664514-44691094 GCA_011751065.1 Lasiurus cinereus
CTACTTCTTATGCTTCCTCTTCTTCCTCTGCTTCCTCTTCTTCCTCTACTTCTTATGCTTCTTATTCTTCCTCTGCTTCCTCTCTTCCTCTCCTTCCTCTGCTTCCTCTTCTTCCTATTCTTCCTCTGCTTCCTCTCCTTCTTCTGCTTCCTTTCCTATTCTTCCTTTGCTTCCTCTCCTTCCTCTGCTTCTTCTGCTTCCTCTACTTCCTCTCTTCCTCTGCTTCATCTGCTTCCTCTTTCTCTCCTTCCTCTGCTTCCTCTCCTTCCTCTGCTTCATCTGCTCCCTCTCCTTCCTCTGCTTCATCTGCTCCCTCTTCCTCTTCTTCCTCTGCTTTCTCTCCTTCCTCTGCTTCCTCTTCTTCCTCTACTTCTTCTGCTTCCTTTTCTTCCTCTGCTTCCTCTGCTTCCTCTCCTTCCTCTGCTTCCCCTGCTTCCTCTCCTTCCTCTGCTTCCTCTTCTTCCTCTGATTCCTCTTCTTCCTCTGATTCCTCTTGCTTGGCAGTGGCAGGGAAGAGCCCAGGCTGTTGGCAAGTGTAAGACCTGTCACTACTGGCCCCGCCTCCCTGGGTTGAGCCAAGCTGAGTGGCTGTTGAGGAATCCTTTTCTCATGGCCCAGCCCCCTTTGGCCTGGGAACCGTATGACCACTCAGGGTCTTCTCATGTCCTGTCAGGAGTCTCGGCAGTCCCTGCGAGTCAGAGTGCAAGGTCCCGCAGCCCTGGCCGGTTGGAGGCAGGTGCAGGCCCTGCTCTTCAGGCTCTCACTCATCTACAGAGTAACTGGTGGCCTCCTATTGCTTCCCAGTCTCCGCACCCCGCACCCCTAATTGCCCCTGGGGGGATCATCTGAGGAGACATGATTACCCTATTTTGAAAATTAAATGAGGCCCCACAGGTGAAATTCCTGTTGTGAGCGCTTTAGGACAATATAAATGTCAGTTGCTAGAGACATTGGGAAATGGAGGACTCAGAGAATGAAAGGGTTTTCCCAGAGCCACACAGCATCCCAAGGTCCCCAGGGGCAGCCAGGCCTCCAGGTCCCAGCTGCTGACTCTCCCAGGATTCACCCTTGGCTGCAGAATGGCCTCCTCTGTGTGACCCACTCCAGGGTTTAAAAGGACATCCAAACAGCCCAGCCAGTGTGGCTCAAGAGCTGAGCATCAACCTATGAACCAGGAAGTCAGGGTTTGATTCCTGGAAACAGGCACATGTCCAGGTTGTGGGCTTGATTCCCCATGTGGGGTGTGAAGGAGGCAGCCGATCAATGATTCTCTCTCATCATTGGTGTTTCTATTTCTCTCTTCCTGTCCCTTCCTCTCTGAAGTCAATAAAAATATATTTTTAAAGAGAAATCAGAAGGGAGATGGTGGAGAGACAGAAAGCCAGGGTTGAAGGTACAAGAAGCCATCGAGGCCAGAGGCTATGCACAGACCAGCAGGAGAGAGGAGGCCAGAAAGACTTCAGGCTGTGATCAGGCCCTGAGCCACCTGGAGAATCAGACTCTGAGAAGGGCTGTACAGCGGCAGAAGGCCTGGATTCCAGACAGTAGGGGCAGTGACTTCTCCTCACTAAGGGGTCAAGCTGGACCAGCTGCATCTGTTGCAACCCTGCCAGCCTCCTGCTCCCAGGATAGTATCCCTTCCACTGGCCAGACACACCTGCCCCCAGAGAGTCAGAGGATGTGCCATTGCCTGCAAGAGAGAACTTCCCCTTTGCTCTCACTGCTGAACCATAGCAGAGAATCAGACTCTGAGAAGGTTGCATACATGGTGGCAGGAGACTTGACATGGGGAGTGAACACACAATACAATACACAGATCATGTGTTCTAGAAGTGTGTATGTGAAACCTATATAAGATTATTAACTAACTAGAGGCCCAATGCAGGAAATTCATGCAAGAGGAGGCCTTCCTTCCCCCAGCTGTTGGCACTGGCTTCTCTCTGGCACCAGGGACCCAGGGTTCCTTTGCAAAAAGAAGGCCCCACACAGCTGCCATAGCCCTCTGGTCAGTGGCCTGGGCATCCCTCTGTGGGGTGATCATGGGGCGATGGCCAGGCCCCTAACCAATCACATCACACCTGTCTTGACTGGCCTGGTGCCAGTGAGTGTCAGAGTGTGGTCCCAAATGGTCGTCTGGATGGTT
Source organism: Lasiurus cinereus (assembly GCA_011751065.1). Lineage (NCBI taxonomy): Eukaryota > Metazoa > Chordata > Mammalia > Chiroptera > Vespertilionidae > Lasiurus > Lasiurus cinereus. The sequence continues at coordinate 44,666,658 of JAAGEH010000005.1, forward strand.
GTCTGGATGGTCATCTGCTCTAATTAGCATATTATGCTTTTACTAGAGGCCTGGTGCATGAAATTCATGCATGTGGGGATGGTGTGCTCAGTCCAGCCTGCACCCTCTCCAATCTGGGACCCCTCAAGGGATGTCAGACTGCCCGTTTAGGTCTGATCCCAGTGGGATCCCTGAGGAATGTCCAACTGCCTCTTTAGGGATTGGGCCTAAATGGGCAGTCAGACATCACACTCACAACCCAGAACTGCTGCTCCCAACCACTCACCGGCCTGCTTGACTGATTGCCCCTAATCACTTCTGCCTGCCGGGCTGATCACTCCCTAACCACTCCCCTGCCAGCTTGATCAACATCTAAGTGCTCCCCTGCTGGCCTGATTGCACCTAACTGCCCTCCCCTGTCAACCTGGTCACCCACAATTGCCCTCCCCTGCAGGACCAGTTTCCCCTAACTGTCCTCCCCTGAAGACCTGGTCACCCCCATCTGCCCTCCTCTGTAGGTCTGATGGCTCCCAACTGCCCTCCCCTGCTGGCCATCTTGTGTGTTGGAGTGATGGTCAATTGCATATTACCTCTTTATTATATAGGATTATATGATAAATAAATTCAATTAAAAAAATTTGCCCTAGCTGGTTTTGTTCAGTGGATAGAGCATTGGCCTATAGACTGAAGGGTCCCAGGTGGGATTCTGGTCAAGAGTACATGCCTGAGTTGCTGCTCAGTCCCCAGTGTGTGATGTACAGGAGGCAGCCGATCAATGATTCTCATCATTGATGCTTCTACCTCTCTCTTTTTGTCCCTTCCTCTCTGAAATCAATTTTAAAAATAAGTAAAATAAAAAAAGAAAATGTCTTTAAAATATTTTTAATGTGGTATAAGCCTTGGCCCTATGGTTCAGCATCATCCTGTGCATTAAAATGTTGTAGACCTGGGTAGAGGGAGAGAGAGCAGCTGAGAGTTGCACAGGGAGTGTTTGTTGGCAAGTTAAGAGTCAGTTATCCTCCAGGAGAAGGCGGAGAACTGCTGGAAGGGGCTCTCCTGGCCAGGCAGCCCCACTGCCGTGGGGTTGCTGTTGGCCAGAGCCACCAGCACGATCGCAGAGACCACGCCATCTTGCCGAGGGAGGTGGATGTCTGTGGGGGTCTGAACACTGAGGCTGCATTACTCACCGAACAGCGGGGGACCCAGAACACTGCTCTCCAATTGGCGCAGACACGCGGGCGGCAGATTCAGAGATACACACGGCACACAGAAAGGTCAGATTTCGCCTGGGATAAGGTGAGGTCTCCAGACCCTCAGAACAGAGATGCGCACACTGTGGGAACCAGGCTGCTGGAAAGCTGCCTCTGGAGAGATCTGCGGATGTGGGCAGGGTGTGATCCCTAAGTGTGGAGGCAAAATCTCCGAGCTGTTGACAGAGGGGAGCTCTGGAAAACGACTCATTTTTATCTGAGGCAGAGGGATAGCTTAGGAATTATTACAGTGTCCCGGCTGCAAAATCACCTCAAACCGGCTTTGAGAACCACAGAGTAGCAGGATCTGAGCACAGCCTAGAGAGGTCCTGTGCTTTTGCCTCAGAGATCAATTCTGAAACACTGCCACCCAGTGGATGACACACAAATTGACTCTCGAATAACCACAAAAGAATAAAGAGATTAAAACGTCAACAGTGCAACACAGGGAACTGCAATACCTTCCCTACTGGGAAACAGGAGTGCCAAGCAGAATAATAGTGGAAATGAATGACCATTCTATTTTTTTTTCTTTTTTAAATTTTTTTTATTTTTTATTTTTACATATTTTAATTAAAAGACTATTTTTTTCCTTTCCACCTCTATTGATTTTACCTTTTTAATTATTACATTTTTGTTTTCAACTAGTATTATTACTACCAGTTTTTTATCTTTTTGGGAAAAAAAAAGTATCATTTTGTTTTCTCTTTATTTTACTTCGGGATTAGAGTTTTATATTCTATTTTCATCTTTCCTTTAGCATAATTTTACTCCAACTCAACTCTACCTTTATGCCAACACTTTCCGCCTAACTTTTCCCATTTTGTTGTCTTGTTTCTCTTTCCCTTTTCCAACTTTAGATTCTCCCTATTCTTTCTCTTTACCTGGTTAAAATTTCACCCCACTTAGATATCTAATTTCAAATCTCCTACTACAAGTCCATACAAACCTCTCCCTTTTTGTCTTCACTAGCCAAAAAGTTGTTTTTTCTTATGTCCTTTTTTTCCTATTTGCCTAACAGTGATTATATCCATTTTTTTAAACTTTTTTTGTGAGATTGTTTTACCTTATTCTATTTGTTTTATTTTGCTTTTTGCTTGCTTTATTTTTACCTCTCTTTTCCCTCGCCTCCCTCGATACCAGTTGTTATTTGCAGTTTGTATTAATCTCTAGGTACTGGTTGCTGGCCTTTATTGGGATTAGTGACTGTTCTATTGGAGTATTCTCCTGACATCTATATTTTGTTCCCTTTTCTCTCTTATCCGCTTTCTTTTCTCTCTGACTTTGTTTCTCTTTCTCTTTTCTTTTTCTTCTTCTCCTTTATTTTATTTTATTTTGTTTTATTTTATTTTTTTGTTCATTTAGTTATTTTTTTTCTCCCTCTCCCAATCTCATATGGACACTTCTTTCCTTTCTTTTCCCTCATTTTTCTCTTCTTCTTTCTCTACTTACCCCTAATTTGTCTTTCATTGGTGGACACATTATGGGTGATTATTAACATCGTGAATACATTTCTGTTCAGTGCCTTGTGTGCTGTACTGGGTCCTGTTGTAGTTTGTGCCTTTGAATCAACATAAGAGAGAGAACCACATAACCAAACACCCAGAGAAGAAAAACCATGGGCAGAAGAAGAAACAGCCCGTATACAACAGATAGGCAGGTGTCACCAGAAAAGGAAGTAAACGAAATAGAAGCAGAAATAAGCCTGCCAGAGAAAGAGTTCAGAGAAATGATCATAAGGTGGATGAAAAGAATGGAAGACAAAATCGACAATCTGAGTAAGAGCCAAGAGGAAATGAAGAAGAAACATGAAGAAATGCACAAAGAAATAAAAAATGACATCACTGCTTTAAAGAACTCAATAGAAAGCATCAAAAGCAGACTAGAAGAAGCAGAGGACCGCATCAGTGAGCTAGAAGACATGGTAGGAAAAAATACCCAAGTACAGCAGCTTCTAGAAAAAAAAAATTAAAAAGCAAGAGGAGAGCCTAAGGGAACTTTGGGATAACACGAAAAATAACAACATCCACATAATTGGGGTTCCAGAAAGAGTGGAAACTGAACAAGGATTAGAGAACCTGTTTGAAGAAATAATGACAGTAAATTTCCCCAATATAGGAAAGGAAAAACCCACACAAATCCAAGAAGCTCACAGAGTCCCAAGCAAAATGAACCCCACAAAATCGACACCAAGGCACATTATAATTAAATTGGCAAACAGCAACGACAAAGCAAGAATCTTAAATGTGGCCAGAGAGAAACAAAAAGTTACCTAAAAGGAAACCCCACAAGACTAGCTACTGATTTTTCAACAGAAACTCATCAGGCCAGGAGAGAATGGAATGAAGTATACAAAGCCATGCAAAGGAAGGGTCTGAATCCAAGAATACTGTACCCTGCAAGGCTTTCAATCAAAATTGAAGGTGAAATCAGAAGCTTCACAGACAAAAAAGGACTAAGGGAATATATTTCCACCAAACCAGCAATGCAAGAAATGTTAAAGGGTCTGCTGTAATAAAAAGAAATAGGAAGCGAAGAAGGAACTCAGGGGTAAGAACTAAAAATGGCAACAGATAAGTACTTATAAATAATAACTTTAAATGTAAACGGATTAAATGCTCCAATCAAAAGACATAGGGTAACCGATTGGATAAGAAAACATGATACAAGAAACCCACCTCAGAAAAAGATTGAGAGTGAAGGGATGGAAGATGGTATTTCAGGCAAATGGAAATGAAAAAAAAGCTGGGGTTGCAATGCTTATATCTGACAAATTAGATCTCAAAGTGAGGGACATAACAAGAGATAAAGAAGGCCACTTCATAATACTAAAGGGAACAATCCAGCAAGAAGAAATAACTCTGGTAAACATATATGCACCCAACATAGGAGCACCTAAATACATAAAAACACTCTTGGAGGATATTAAGGGAGAGATTGACAGCAATACAATCATAGTAGGAGACTTTAATACCCCACTGTCACAATTGGACAAATCCTCTAAACAAAAAATCAGAAAAGAAACATCAATCCTAAATGACTCACTAGACCAGATGGAATTAATTGACATCTTCAGAACATTTCACCCCAAAGCCACAGAATATACATTCTTCTCCAGTGCACATGGGTCATTTTCAAAGATAGATCATATGTTGGGTCAAAAGAAAAGTCTCTTCAAATTCAAGAAGATAGTAATCATATCAAGCATTTTCTGAGACCACAGTGACATAAAACAGGAAATCAACTATAATAAAAACAATAGAAGAAATCAAACACCTGGAGACTAAACAGCATGCTATTAAACAATGACTGGGTAACCAGAGAGATCAAGGAAGAAATAAAAAACATCATGGCAACAAATGACAATGACAACACAACAATACAAAATTTATGGGACACAGTGAAAGCAGTCTTGAGAGGGAAGTTCATAGCCCTACAAGCCTACTGCAAAAAACAGGAAACAATGGTAATAAATTACCTAACACTACAACTCAAAGAGCTAGAACAAGAGCAACAAGAAAAGCCCCGTGTACTCAGAAGGAAGGAAATAGTGAAGATCAGAGCGAAGATAAACAACTAGGAGACCAAAGAAACAATTCAAAAGATCAACAAAACCAAGAGCTGGTTCTTTGAAAGGATAAACAAGATTGATGGACCTCTAGCCAGGCTCACCAAGAAGCAAAGAGAGAAGACCCAAATAAACAAAATCAGAAATGAAAGAGGAGAAATAACAACAGATCCTGTGGAAATACAAAGGATTGTTAAAAAATACTATGAACAACTCTATTCCAACAAACTGGACAACCTGCAACAAATGGACATTTTCCTAGAAAAATATAACCTTCCAAAACTCAATGAGGAGGAATCCAAACATCTCAATAGTCCAATAACTATGGAAGAAATTGAAGCAGTTATCAAAAAGCTTCCAGCAAATAAAAGCCCAGGACCAGATGGCTACACAGGAGAGTTTTACCAAATATTCAAGGAAGAATTAAAACCTATCCTCCTCAGACTATTCAAAAACATTCAAGAAGAAGGAACACTTCCAAACACCTTCTATGAAGCCAGCATCACCCTAATACCAAACCAGATAGAGACAACACAATGAAAGAGAATTATAGGCCAATATCTCTCATGAACATAGATGCCAAAATCCTCAACAAAATTCTAGCAAATCGGATCCAGCAGTACATCAGAAAGATCATACACCATGACCAAGTAGGATTCATCACAGGAAAGCAGGTATGGTACAATACCCGCAAATCAATAAACGTGATACATCACATAAACAAATTGAGAGATAAAAATCACATAGTCATATCAATTGATGCAGAAAAAGCATTTGACAAAGTCCAACACCCTTTCTTGATAAAAACTCTCAGCAAAGTGGGAATAGAAGGAGCATACCTCAACATCATAAAAGCCATATATGATAAACCTACAGCTAACATCATACTCAATGGGCAAAAACTAAAACCATTTCTCCTAAGAACAGGAACAAGACAGGGATGCCCACTCTCACCTTTCCTGTTCGACATAGTACTGGAAGTATTAGCCCTTGCAATTAGACAAGAAGAAATAAAAGGCATCCAAATTGGAAAAGAAGAAGTAAAGCTGTCCTTATTTGCAGATGACATGATATTGTACATAAAAAACCCTAAGGACTCCATTCCAAAACTAATTGACTTAATTAATGAATTCGGCAGTGTAGCAGGATACAAATTTAATGCTAAGAAGTCTGTGGCATTTCTATACACTAATAGTGAAATTACAGAGAGACTCAAAAACCAATCCCATTTATCATCGCACCAAAAAAATTAAGATACCTAGGAATAAACCTAACTAAAGAGGTAAAAGACCTATATGTAGAAAACTACAGAACACTGAAAAATGAGATAGAGGAAGATGTTAACAGATGGAAGAGCATACCATGCTCATGGATTGGGAGAATCAATATCATTAAAATGTCCATACTACCCAAAGCAATCTATACATTCAATGCACTACCCATTAAAATACCAACGACATATTTCACAGACCTAGAAAGAATTCTTCATAGATTCATCTGGAACAAAAAAAGAGCATGAATAGCTACAGCAATTCTGAGAAAGAAGAATAAAGTAGGTGGGATCTCAATACCAGATTTCAAGCTATACTACAAAGCAACTGTTCTCAAAACAGCCTGGTACTGGCACAAGAATAGACATATAGACCAATGGAATAGAATAGAGAACCCAGATATCCACCCAAACCACTATGCTCAACTAATATTTGACAAAGGAGGCATGAACAGTCAATGGAGCCAAGATAGCCTCTTCAATAAATGGTGTTGGGAAAATTGGACAGATACATGCAAAAAAATGAAACTGGACCACCAACTACACCAAATACAAAAATGAACTCAAAATGGATACAGGACTTAAACATTAGAAAGGAAACCATAAAAATACTAGAGGAGTCCACAGGCAGCACAATCTCAGATATATGCCGAAAGAACTTCTTCACTGATACTGCTACAAAGGCAATTGAAGCTAAAGAAAAATAAACAAATGGGACTACATCAATATAAAAAGCTTTTGCACAGCAAAAGAAACCATCAACAAAACAAGAAAGATCACTGTATGGGAGAACATATTTGCAAATGATATCACTGATACAGGTTTAATTTGCAAAATCTACAGCCAACTTATACAACTTAATAAAAGGAAGATAAATGATCCAATATGAAAAATGGGCAAGGGACCTAAATAGAACCTTTTTGAAAGACAACAGAAGGAAGGCCAAGAGACACATGAAAACATGTTCAAAGTGACTAATCATCCGAGAGATGCAAATCAAAACAGCAATCCGATACCATCTTACACCAGTCAGAATGGCAATCATCAACAAATCAACAAATGACAAGTGTTGGCGAGGATGTGGAGAAAAAGGAACCCTTGTGCACTGTTGGTGGGAATGCAGACTGGTGCAGCCACTGTGGAGAACAGTATGGAGTTTCCTCAAAAAACTAATAATGGATCTCCCATTTGACCCTGTAATCCCACTCTTAGGAATTTATCCTAAGAAATCACAAACACCAATCAGAAAGGATTTATGTACCCCTATGTTCATAGCAGCACAATTTACAATAGCCACAATTTGGAAACAGCCTAGGTGCCCGTCAGCAGATGAATGGATCAGAAAACTGTGGTACATCTACACAATGGAATTCTATGCTGCCATTAAAAAGAAGGAATTCTTACCATTTGCATCAAGCTGGTTGGAACTGGAGAACCTTATGCTTAGGGAAATAAGCCAGTCAATGAAGGAGAAGCATCACATGACCTCACTCATTTGTGCGTAATAAAGAACATTATAAACTGATGAACAAAAGGATAGATACAGAGGTAGTAAAGCATCAGACTGTGAAATTACAGCAGGAAGATTAAAGTTAGGTGAGGTAGATAAGAGATCAATCAAAGGATTTGTATGCATGCATATAAGTATAACCAATGAACATTGATACTGGGGGGTTGGGGTATGCCGGGGAGGGAGGGGGGGCAATGGTGAGATATGTATAAAAAATTAGTAAAAAAAAGAGATAAAAATAAATAAATAAATAAATAAATAAAAATAAAATGTTGTAGGTATAATTCCTGATCAGGGCATACACCTAGGTTGCAGGTTTGATTCCTGGTCTCAGATTTCTCACTCTCTCTCTCCCTTCCTTTCTCTCTAAAAACCAATAAGCACATCCTCGGGTGAGAATTAAAGATTTTTTTAATGTGGTACAAGCCTGGAGTCATGGTAGATAGTGAACCACCCTGCAGCCCAGCGAACCACAAGCAGCCGGCTTCCGGCCCCCCCACCCCCTCGGCGCTGCTATTGGCAGGTCAGGAACCATGAACCAAGGAACCAGGAACCATGCCCCCCCCGCTGGTGCCTGGCTCCTCAGCCCCCGCCCACCCGCTCTGGTGGGAGCCTGAGGCCTCAGGCCAGCCAAGGCTTGGTCTGACTGGCTCCCTGCACTCTCAGTTCTGGAGCCAGCACCTGCTCATGACTGCATCCAGCCAACCTCTCTGTGGCCTGGCTTTCTCACCTGACCCAAACCTGTTGCCTCTCTCTCCGCTGACACGGAGTAAACCGACCGAGCAGAGGACTGCGTGAACAGAGCTGTGAACACCTGGAGTTTCCTGGCTGGCTGGAGCTCTGCTTTAGGGGGAGTCTGGCTTGCAGCCCCTGATCCTCACTGTCTCCCTTCAGCGCTTCTCTACTGAAGAGAAGCGAGTAATGCTCAGTATGAGAAAACAGCATGAGGAAGAGGGACCATTCTGCCACAGACAGACAAGCAATCTATCTTCCTGCATCCAGGAGCCCAACAGAGGATTTCCCAGGCATCTCTGGGGCTACTCACCTGCTGTTCATCCCCCGAATGGGGAGGAGGATGGAGAGACAGGGTTGGAGGGTTGGCAATCACTTCTCCCGTAATGGTCACTGTGGAGCAATCTTGGCCAGAAAGGAGTCCACAGTGTCTAGCCGCTTGTGCTCTTTCTGGACAGGGTGGTTCCTCTCCTAGCAGCCAGCCCTTGCTGCATTGGCACAGATGTGCATGCAGAAGGTTCCCCTGGCAGCTTCCATAGACATCCTCCATGTCCATCCTGAGGGAATGAGGTCAATAAATGAGGGACATCCATCCTATTTAACACCAGGCAGAGGATGAAGTCAGGTTAGGTGTACGTGCACATGAGGTAGGTTCCTGCAAAGACCTCTAAGACAGTGTTCAGGACAAGTCATATACGGGAGAGTGTATGTAACATGTTTTGGGGTTTGTTTGTTAGTCCTCACCAGAGGATATTTTCCCATTGATTTTAGGGAGAGTGGAAGAGAGAGGGAGAGAGAGAGAAACATGGATGTGAGAGAAACACGTGAATTGGTTGCCTCCTGCATGTGCCCCGACCAGGGCCCAGGCCAGAAAGAGCCTGCAACCAAGGTAGATGCCCTTGACTGGAATCAAACCCGGGACCTTTGATCCACAGGCCGATGCTCTATCCACTGAGCCACACTCGCAAGGGCTCTAATATGTTTTTGTTGATGGCAAAAAAGAATGCATGCAAAGCCTAGAAAATGCATGGATGAAACACAGAACGTTGTGCACAGTTCCTCCCAGGTTGGGAGGCTGGTGGCCTTTGATGCAGGGACTTCCTCCTCGGTCTGTTCCTAGTTTAGCATTTGTCTATTCCAGTTAAATGAGGGCAAGTAAACTTGGGCTCAGCTACATTTCTCAACTCTGTCCACCTTCCAGTTTCCAGAGTCTCACCTCTGCTTTCTTACCCAGCAGTTCTGCCCCACACAGTTCTGCCTGCAGGCCTGTCTCCACCCCAGCCTTCCTGTGGAGTAGCTGCCCTTTGCTCTGTGAGGACCAGGGCTTTCATGCCCGCTGCAAGCAGCTCTCGGGGCCCCACATGCTGGGAACAGGGACACTGCAAAGTGGAGCAGTGTGCAAGCCATGGGCTTGGTTTCCTGTAAAGTGCTAGAAGGAGTAGCAGTCCAACACCAAGCTTCAAAGACGCCAGGACTCCCAAACTTGCTTTGGGGGCTATCTGGTTTTTATTGGCGGCCCAGATGTTAACGAGAGTTCTGGATCCTCCTAAGTGTGAGGAACGCTCTCTCCTCTCTCCTCTGCTCCCATTTCTCCTAGCCCCTGGCCAGGCCGCTCTGATTAGTCAAGGGGGATGACTGTCTCAGGGCTTCCTGTTCGACCCTCAGCCAAAGCCCTCCCACCACCACTTTCAGAAGACAGTTTTGGAGCTGAGCTGACCCTAGGGAAGGAGAATAGGCCTTAGGGAAGGGTTGGGAGCAGCTTCAGAAGCGGCCGGAAGGGCCAGCCTTACACCCCTGCTCCCTGAGAAAGGTCTGTGGCAAATGATGAGAAGCTCTGGCTCTGTTGGGACAAAGACCTCCGAACCCAATGCTTCCTCTGTGAATTGATCACACTCTTAGATGACAACTCCTCCCTAAACAGAGGAGTTATGTGAGCTTCATTTTCCCTATCATATAGCTTCAAACAAGCCTTACTGGACCATGTTTTAAAAGCTGGTTCAGCCCTGGCTGGTGTGCTCAGTGGATAGTGTCAGCCTGCGGTCTGAAGGGTCAGAGGTTCAATTCCAGTCAAGGGCACATGCCTGGGTTGCAGGCTTAATCCCCACTAGGGAGCATGCAGGAGGCAGCTGATCTATTATTCTCTCTCATCATTGATGTTTCTATTTCTCTCTTCCTGTCCCTTCCTCTCTGAAATCAATAAAAATATAAAATAAAATTTAAAAAAGCAAAAAGTAAAACAAAATGCAGGGGCACCTTTCAGTCCATCTGAAACAGAGGTCCCTCCTAAATATCTTAGGATACACATATGTGCTCATATACGTGTGAGTGAATGAGTGAGTGATCTGTTTTATCTTTATATACAACAGGAAGACATTAGATTTAACTTGAGAAATTTGACATAGACAGCAGATGACATTAGACACTTAAATTAGACATGAGAGAATTATCCTGATGGTTAGGCATTGGAACCCTTGAGAAGGCTATATCATGTCCAGCCAGCGTGGCTCAGTGGTTGAGCATTGACATATGAATTAAGAGGTGGTGATTAGATTCCCAGTCAGGGCACATGCCCAGATTATGAGCTCACTTCCCAGTGTGGGGCATGCAGGAGGCAGCGATCCATGATTTTCTCTCATCATTGATGTTTCCATCTCTCTCCTTGTCCCTTCCTCTCTGAAATCAATAAGAAAAAACATAATTTTCAAAAGGACTATGCCATGAATTCTCAAAGGAAAGAATCCCTATATTACTCTTTTTTTTTTTCATAAAGGATGGAGGATTGGGTGGGTGGATGGATGAATAGATGAGTAAATGAGTGGAGGAGCATGTGGTATTAAGATCCCTGGAGAAACAGGGGAATAGTAAGACAACCTGAGGCAGGAGGAGGGAAAACATGACCTACGGGGTTTGTTTCCAACCCAAGCACCTGCAGGTCACAAATGTTCAGGAGTATTTGCATCCAGACAGCAAGCATAGGCTGTTACTAAAGTTTCTCAAAAGTTACTCCTTGCTGACCTGTGAGTGGCTACCAAGGAGTCAGTCTGTCCACTGATCAGGAAAGTGGGACGGTGGTCACACTGCTGACCTGAGTCCCTGGGGAGCCACAGAGGGCCCGAGATCCTCCACCCCCTTAGCGGGTCCCCGGAGGTAGAGGTGGGCGAGTTCTGTCCTTTTCTGAATCCTGGAGAGTGTGCCCCGTCAGACAGACTGAGAGGGGGCGGGCCACGCACATCTTTTCTTCTCATTCAAGGGTCAGGTGGGTCTTGGCAGCAAGAAAAGCAAGAAAACATTGGAGGAAAGTTTACTTGTTCACTCCCAAGTACCAACAGGATGCTGGCCTGAGGCCGAGTTCTGTCTCCGCCCCCTCCTGTCTCTTCCTACCCTTTCCCTAGAGTCCTTTTTGTTTGTTTGTTTGTCGATGTTTATTGTTAGTCCTCATCTGAGGATATTTTTCCATTGATTTTTAGAGAGAGTGGAAGGGAAGAGGAGAGAGAGGAAGAAACATGGATGTGAGAGAGATATATCAATTGGTTGCCTCCCACACATCCCCAACCAGGGGTGGGGATCAAGCCTGCAACCTGGGCATATGCCCTTCATGGGAATGGAACCTGGGGTCCTTCAGTTTGCAGGCCAGTTCTAAAGTCCCTTTTTCAGGTTCCCTGGACTAATGTCCCTATTACTTCCCTCCCCACAGAAAACCTCCCATCTATGGCCCTGCACTTGACCAGATGCTCTCCGGGCCTTCCTCAGGAGAGCAGCAGTGGGCTCCCTGGTCTCCTTGTCTCTCCTGGACAGCGAGGCTGAGGTCTTCATTCACCAAGAAACAAGCACATCTCCCCTCATGGTGAGCACATCTCCCAGAGCCATCACAGCCTGGTCTCATGGGAAGGAGGTCCATTTCTCCTCGTAGCTTGCCCTTGACCCTCTCCTTGTAAACAACAGCCCCAGCACTCCATATCTAAGGAGGCATTGCTGATCCCTGAGCTCGGTGTGCAGTAGAGGCATGCACACATCCATTGGCACCTGCTTCCGACATCTGAAATTATTCTAATTAGATTCCTTCTAATTCCCAGCATGCCCTGGGTACAAGGTGGGAAGGCTGCCAGGTGTTCATTCAGCCACAGTAAGAATGACAGAGAACGGTCCATCCCATAGATCTTCTCTCCAAAGGGCCTGGAGAGTTTGTGGTCCTCCAGTATCAGCGTCAGGATGTGAGGGGCACGGATGTGTCTGAGCATTCCTATATTCCCTGGGTTGGTGTGGCCCTTCACACTTACATGCATGGTAATGCCCAGCACCTCTGCTAGTCTAACTCAGGAGAGGTTGATAGCACTTTTCTCCCCAGAGTAAAACTGGTAAAAGGCCAAATCAAACCTAGAGCACAGGCCACTGACCCTCTGCTTCCCTCCCCACAGAAAGCCTTTCATTTATGACCCTGCACTTGACCAGATGCTCGCCGGGCCTTCCTCAGGAGAGCAGCAGTGGGCTCCCTGATCTCCTTGTCTCTCCACCTCACCTTCCTCCACCTCACCTTCTAAAAATTCTATATTTCCCCCTAGAAGCCACCATCAGTGCCCAGATGGCTGCTCTACCCAGGAGGGTTACAGGGCGCTTCCCTCCTCCTGAGACAAGGCTCGTGCTCAGACACCCACACAGCACCTCTGTGTGCGAGCAGGGGACTGACCCGGCCAGTTTTTCAGCTCCAGCCTTGCTTGCATGAATCCGTAGGTAAATCACCAGATTTTTCTACATCTCTGATTTTTCATCAGCAAAATGTAAGGATTATTCTCATCCAAAGACAGCCTGAAGCTAAAAAACAAAACAAAGGTGAGCCCCGCTAGAGTGGTTTGGTAGTCTGAGTGGCATCTGTGCACCCACAGTTGCCAGTTAGACCCCCTCTGGGTTGGGCACATGCTCAGGTGCAGGCTCAGTCCCAAGTTTGGGCACATGCAGAAGGCAGCTGATGGATGTTTCTCATATCAATGTTTCTCTCTTTCCCTCTCTCTCTCTCTCCCTCTCTTTCCCTCTCTCTCTCTCTCTCTCTCTCTCTCTCTCTCTCTCTCTCTCTCTCATGTACTTGAGTGAAGATTTAAAAAAACAAAAAAAAACTTGAGCACTAGCTGGTTTGGCTCAGTGGATAAAGAGTTTGACCTGCGGACTGAAGGGTCCTGGCTTTGATTCCCGTCAGGGCACATGCCCAAGTTTCGGACTCCATCCCCAGTGTGGGTGTGCAGGAAGCTTCTGATCAATGATTCTCTCTCATCATTGATGTTTCTGTCTCTCTCTCCCTCTCCCTCCCTCTCTGAAATTAATAAAAATATATTTAAAAATAAAATAAAAGTTGAGGCAGAGACTAGAGAAGAGAATAGGAGCAAAGGGAGACAGGGAGGCTCCACTGGGAGGAAGTTTGAGAGCCTCAGATAAGGACAATAAGAAGTCACACTGAAGAAACCATTTCTAGAATTCACAAAACCCAGAAAAAAATCCAGTTTTTGCCTCCTTGTAATGTTGGTATTTAGCCCAGACCCTCTCCTCTGAAGAACCTTCTGTCTGACACTGCCCTGACGTAGCCTCCAGGCTTGGCCAGAGGATCTTCCCCACGCCTCCCTCAGCCAGGCCTTCTCTCCACCTGGCCCAAAACTCCTGTGCTCAGCACAGAAGGCAGTCCTGGGGTGCACCTCGCCTGAGCCCCAGCCAGCCTCCTGCCCTGCAGACACAGCCATCTGGAGAGAGGCTCGCATGTACAGAGGCTGACCTACACATGGAGGGCTTGGCCTGGAACAAAGATTCTAAAAGATGGAGAAAGGGCCGGCTCATTGCAATCACTTTGCAAAGGCCAAAGGTGAAAACTGTGAGTCAGATACTGAAGTTATTGAGCAAATACAAGTAAGCCTTGCTGAGTGCAAAGCCAAGCTCAAAGCAAGATGGGGGTGGTGGCTGAGGCTGGAATGCCCCAAGGGCCAGAGAAGGAATCTGGCCTTCATGAAACAGGGGGACAGTCCGTTACCAGCCACAGGGCTGTGACTTCATTCAATGGCCCATCCTTCCCCCCATCTTCCTTGTGCAGCTTCCTGGATCTTCCCTGGCTCCCAGACTCCCCACTCCAGCCTGAGATCAAACTCAGCCTCCCCTCCTCGCCCCCCCCCCCATCAAAGTTGGGAGGAGGAGAGCTACCTCAGCCAAGGCTGGGAGGGCAGGAAGTGACACCCTGTATTCTTTCTCTTTAAAACATATGTTTTTATTGATTCCAGAGAGGAAGGGAGAGAGAGCGAGAGAGAAGCATCAATGATGAGAGAACCACTGATGGGCTGCCTCCTTCACGCCCCACACTGGGGATTGAGCCAGCAACCTGGGCAAGTGTCCTGACCAGAATCGAACCGTGACCTCCATGCCAGCCAGGCCGGGACACCCTTTGAAGGCTTCTCCATGAGAATGGACCTCCCTCTCCACGGTGCAGCCATGTACTCAGCATGCTGTGCTTCCTTCTGGAGAGTGGCGAGGGCAGCTTGTTCAACTCCCTGTGATGTCAGCCAGGTGGGCAAGCAGGGACTCTGCACTCCATACAGCACCCAGGAGCCTGGGAGGCAGGGATGTGCCGAGAGGTGAAAGGGATGGCCCAGGACTGCACTGCTCGCTTCAGTGGGTCACTGGGAGCCTCAGCAGTCACTAGCTGACTTGCAGGGGGGCTTGGAGAAGCTCTGTGGGGTCAGCTCAGGGGCCCTCAGGCTGGGGTCTCAGTGATGCTTCCTCCGGAGGAAGGGTCTCCCCAAAGTCAGCTGAGCTCACTCTCAGAGCCTCTGATTACTGCTGTGCACTTGCCTGGTCCCCTCCTACTGGGAAAAGCACCAGCTCTGCAGGTGCCCCCCAGCAACAACCAGAGAATGGGGAGCTCCTCACTGCCCTCTGGAAAATTCCAGCCCTGCAAACACAGCCTCCAAGTCCCTGTGAGGGACCTTGACCTCCCCAGTGGAGGGACAGACAAGGGCAAATCAGCCCAGCTCTTTCCCGACAACAGGCCCCGGAGCCCAGAGCTTGGCGGAGTCCCGGGCTGAGAGACCCCGGGTTCCCTGGGCACCAGAGTCAAGAGCTCCACCAGATCGGGCCATGCTTTGTCCTGGTCATTGAGATAACGACCTGCTTCTCAGGGCTGCCAGGGCTCTGAGATGCTGGTATGGACGCACTGGGGTGAGCACAAAGCGCAAAGCCAGCAGGCCTGGGTCGGGACATCTGGCCCTGCGCCTCTAAGCCTGGGTGCTGAGTCACTGCCTCTCTCCCTGCCAAACTGCACATGCACATTCCAAGACACAGGACTCTCCGCAAGGGCAAGAGCAGGGATGTGTGCGGGACACAGGCTGGGCATGGACTTCAGTTCACCCCAAAGGGCCTAGTCAGGAGGGGAGGGATGTTCTGGTCCCAGTGCTGGTGAGGCACTCATCGCTTTAGGATCTCCTCCTAACACATTGGGGGCAGATGGCTCAGCGAAGGCATCCTCTGGTTCCATTGAAAACCCAGGACTAAGCGGAGATGCCCCCAACACACATCCCCCTGAGCAGCTGGCCAGGCTTCTCACCTGAAACCTGAGGCTCTCTTCTGAGCTCCCAGCCCCGGGCTTAATCCATCAGCAGTGCCAACAGACCAGATTGGACTCCCTCTTCAAGGAATTTCTTCTCTTGCTCGACTGGCACCGCTTTACTCTCTGGAGGGCTTGCTAGGCATTTCAGGGGAATGAAGAGAAGTAGGAATTGGCCAAGGCCTTCTGGAAAGTCAGAGGGAGAATGGGGAGCTCTCAAGAAAACGATAGGGGCAGAAATAGAATGTGGGGGCCAGCTATGACTGTGAGGAATGTGAATCCTGCTCTGTGACCGGGATTGCTTTGTTCTGATTACAGAAGGAAAAGGCTAAGCTGGTGGGAGTTGCAGTGGGACCTGGGAGCTCAGCTGGAACTGTAGCCGACCCTACCCATGTGGGAGCTCCTGTGATCATGGAAAGATTAGCAACCTTGCTGCAGAGACCAGAGCCCCCAGCCTTTGCTTACCCAGAGGCCTTTGCTTACCCACAGGCCTTTACATACCCACAAACCTTTGCAAATCCAGCCCTCATTACCTGTGACCGGCCCATTTGGCACACACTTCCCTATGTAATCTTCATCCTTCTACTCAATATAGCAGTGGCTTATGGTGGGGAGAGAGCAGATGTCGGGGGCGAGGGGGTGACCTGCTACTCTCCCACGCTGCCAGCAGGATTGGAACACATGCTCATATGATTCACCTGTCTGCCGAATTGGCTCAGGTAGTGACAGACAGCCAGGACCCCTGGCATCTAGTTACAGAAAGGGTTCCCGTGTTGGCTTCTGCCTACAGATTAGAACCACAAACTCCTCTGAGAAAGGTGCCCCCTACTGGTCTTCAGTTGGCCTTCTTGACACCCTGTCCCGCAAATTGAGCAGCTAGTGTCCCCTTCATCTGGTGGACCTCAAAGCTCTCCTTCCGACAGGATGGGTTCCATTCAGCATTTTCACATGCAGAGGAGAGCCAAGCCACACTCGGGGCCAGTCCTGAGCTGTGGACAAACAAGGTGTGGCTCTTGCTTCGGAGTAAAGAAGAAGCAGATGCAGCTGAACACACAGGAGGGACACGCTGACACAGGAGTCCCACTCGCTGACTTACTTGTACTTTGTAACCAAGACCATCCCCTTCCCACTGTTCAGGCATCTTCCCACTTCGCTCCCCCTGGTCAAGGTCATGATGTTCCCTTCAGCTCTGCTCATCTCTAAATAGATTTTTTTTTAAAAATCCTCACCCGAGGATATTTTTCTATTGATTTTTAGAGAGAGTAGAAGGGAAAGGGAAAGACAGAGAAACACCAATGAGAGAGACACATCTATTGGTTGCCTCCCATGTGCCCTAGCAAGGCCGAGACCCTGCCACAAGATAGTGTTCTGGACAGGAATCAATCCCAGGACCCTTCAGTCTGCAGGCTGACGCTCTACCCATAGAGCCACACCGGCCAGGGCTCTAAGCAGGTCCTTGCCCTTGCCCGGAACCCTGAGAAGTAGGGGTGAGCACAGCATGAGCAGCTCATGGGCTCTGAGCCAATAAACATGAGGTCCTGGGCACCCCTGGCCCAGCCCACCCTCAGGAGGTTGGTCAACCCATGAGACTTGCATCCACCCTGCCATGGATGCAGCAGCCACATTTGTGTGAGTAGGAAGCATCTCCCCCTCCCCAAGCAAAGGTGGTTCAAGCCCAGAACTGCAGGGCAGGAGGTGCTGAGCCTGGTCTGGGGTGGTGGTGGCATCCCAGTTTGGGGTGGTATTGGTGTCCAGTCTGGGGTGGTGTTGGGTCTGAGGCCACTGGGAGACTCAGGGCCCAGTGGGGTGTGAGAAGCCAGTGAAAATAGGGCTGTTTTTCCCTTGTTTTCTGGCCTGGGGCTTCCTCCCTCCTGGCACTGGGACCTCCTGTGGCCCTGCTCTAGCTTGTTAGTTTTACTGGAACAATTTCCTGTGAACTCAGTAACTTAACATCCCCATGGTGATGCAGCCTCATGTTCACACGTCAGCCTGGTCTTCTCCCTTAAACAATGAATCCAGAGGAGAAGGAGCTGGAGGAGGAGGAAGGAGGAAGATGAAGGGTGGGAACAGTGGGAGGAAACCAAGGGGAGAGGAAAGGGAAGAAAAGAGGAGGAAAGTCATGGGGGGCCAGGAAGGGACCGGGAATATGAAGAGGGGGAACAGACCAGGAGGAGGCAGAGGCGGAGATGTGACGGGAGGAAGGAGATTAGGACGTGAAGGGGCACTCTACCCACCAGCCTGCCAAGCACGAGGCAAATAGGAAACAGGGTGCCTACACCTTCATGCCTTCCCTCCCTCCTGGGGCCCTGCCTCCCAGGGAGGCCGGGCACTAAGCACAGACCTTCCCCTGACCTGGGAGGAGCTTTCTCAGGAAGACTCAGGACCCTGCCCCATGCACAGCCACCACTGCCCGCCCCCCTCTAGGTGGCCTTCAGCCCTCCCTCCTGCAGGCGCCAGGTCCAAAGGGACAAAACAAGGCTGAGAGCATTAGGACTGAGGCAGGCAGAGGGCCCTCCTTCCTTGTCTTGGGACTTGGGCAGACACTGACCTCTAGCACAAACCCTAGTCCCTCTGCCTGGTCTGGAGTCTCACTTGTCTAGAAGCTTTGAGAAATGGTTGCGATGAGGTGGTTATTGTTGAGTTCCCGGCTCTGGCCCAACTCCATGCCTGGCACAGTAGGCAGGCAGTAAGTCTTTTTCAAGTAAATTATGAAATAATTAACTATTGATTTTTTTATTTAAATATATATTTTATTAACTTCAGAGAGGAAGGGGGAGGGAGATAGAGAAACATCAATGATGAGGGAGAATCATTGATTGGCTGCCTCCTGCACAGCCCTTAATGGGGATCAAGCCTGCAACCCAGGCATGTGACCTGACTGAAATCAAACCTGGGACCCCTCAGTTCGGAGCCCAACACTCTACCCACTGAGCAACACCAATTTGGGCTCACCAGCATCCCTTTGAGTCTTGTTTTTCCCACATGAAAAATGGAAGTCAACTCTTTTCCCGGCCTCTTCCTCTCACCCACCCCTGTGCCTCCCAACAACAGGCCCTTCTCCTCAGGAGGCCCTGGGGAGGTGACACTACAGCCTGACCTGAGCAGTGTGCCTTTTCTCTTGTGATTTTCTCAACCCCATGTTCCTCTCTCTGGCTCACCTTTATCAGAACACAGCATATAGTTCATAACTTATATAATGTGTGTTAATTGGCTTTTCATATTATCAGTTGGGTATCCGATCAACTGTAGGCTATTAGTAGTTAAGCTTTGGGGAAGTCAAAAGTTAAACATGGCCCAGCCAGCGTGGCTCAGTGGTTGAGTGTCGATCTATGAACCAGGAGGTCACAGGTACAATTCTTGGTCAGGGCACAGGCCTGAGTTGTGGGCTCCATCCTCAGTGTGGGGCGTGCAGGAGGCAGCTGATGAATGATTCTTTCTCACCATTGATGTTTCTATCTCTCTCCTTCTTCCTTCCTCTCTGAAATCAATAAAAACTTTATATATATATAAACATGTGTTTCTGATCACATGAAGTCAGCACCTCTAGTTCTCATGCCATTCAAGAGTGACTGTTTTCCATCTGCTCTAAGAACCCTCCTTTCCACTCCTCATTCCTCACCTCTGGCTCCATGTACTTTTCTCCATCTGCTTTCAGACCCTCCACATCTCACCCACCTCCCTCCTTTCTTCCCAAGCCCTGCCTTTGGCCTCTCTATCTCACCCTCCCTCCCCTCTCCTCCTCTGCTGCTCATTATAAGAAAGAAATCTTTCTAAATATGCCGAAAATGTACTCATCCCTAAGGTCTTTGTTCAGCACAGAGGGCTGGCTCTTCAGGCTGCCCACAGGCTCCTTGCAGCCTGGGCCTTTGCGTCCTGGTCTGGCTCACAGGCTGGGAAGTGCTGACTGTGGTTTGTCCGTGGCCTGGGTGCGGTGTGGGGTGGGGGGAGGAGAGAAGGCTGATAGGACCACGAGTGGGGTGAAGGAGGGTGGAGAACAGCAGCTTTGAACCTTCCCAGGGTTTGGTTCATCCTCTGAGTGGGAGGCGGGAACTGTTCACTTAATATCAGGAATAACCCTTAAAATCCCGAGGAATTCTCAGAGTCCTAAGCAAGACCAGTTAGACAGTAGGGAGCCGGTGCCAACCGGGATGCTTGTGGGGACAGCTCATCTGGAGGACATGCAGGCTGGCCACTCTTGGGGTCAGAGTGCTTTGCCCTGGGGGCTGAGGGCTCCCTGATCCTTAGGGACACTGATGTGAGCATCTGGAATGCTTCAAGGAACAGAACATCATGCTCCCTCTCCCCACAGCCCCACCCAGTGCTTTCTGTCCAAGTCCCAGCCCACGGGACACTGGCCTCCAAAGCCAGGATGACCTTGCTCCTGGGGACAAGGCAGGTCTGATGGGGTAGGGGCAGAGGCGGAGGTCCAAGGCCTCCCTTTTTATGTTTGCTTTAGTTACTCCTCACCAGAGAGAGAGTGGAAGGGAGGGGAGACAGAGAGAGAGAGAGACATCCATGTGTGTCGATTGGTTGCCTCATGCATGTACCCCAACCAGGGGCGGCATAGAGCCTGCAGCTGAGGTACCTGCCCCTGACCGGAACTGAACCCAGGACACTTCAGTTCTCGTGCTGACACTCTATCCACTGAGCCAAACCAACCAGGGCCACCAAAGCCTTTCAGTCTCATAGGAATTCAACCTCCCACATAGGCTCAGGGGCCAGAGCGCCCAGAGAGCTAGTGCAGGCCTCAGCGGCCCCTGCAGAGAGGCAGTGAGAGGAGGCCTTGGCCTCAACCTCCCCTGCCCCCACCCCATTCCTCGCCCGCCCTGCCTGCCCCACCCCACCACAGCAGCTGGGCTGCTAGAAGGAGACCTGTTCCTGAGTTAATCAGAAACTCCTGGACTTTGCCCTTGAGTCAAGGCCATGTGCCTCTGTCCCAGGGCAGAGGGGCAGCTGGCTCCACTCTAGCTGACCTGAGGTTAGAGGAGGGGAGGGAGAGGAGAGGGAATTGGTCTGCCAGGGGCCTCCTGCTGTCCTCAGCTGGCACTCAGCAGGCTGACCCCATACCCGTCCTGTGGACTTCAGGGGTCTCCATTTTGCATTTAAGAAACTGAGGTACGGCCCATCGCGTGACTCCATGGTTGAACGTTAACCTGTGAACCAGGAGGTCACAGTTGGATTCCCATCAAGGCACAGGCTCGGATTGTGGGCTCAGTACCCAGTAGGGGTCATGCAGGAGGCAGCCAATCCATGATTCTCTCTCATCATTGATGTTTCTCCCTCTCCCTTTCTCTGGAATAAATAAAAATATATTTAAAAAAGAAAGAAATGGAGGTACAAAGCCTTAAAGAAACTAGCACCAATATCACAAATAGGAAATGAAGGATGGAAAATGCCTTAGGCTTCCCCTGGAAGTTGGGTGGCAGGGGGAGGGGGGGTGGGGGGGAGGGGCGCACCCATGATTGGGTTAGAAGATTCCGTGCTTGTCAGTAGAGTGTGGACAGGAAGCTGAGAAGAGCTGTGACGGTCCTACTTGGAGAGAGGAAGAGAGGGAGAGAGGAAGAGAGAGGGCAGCCTGGGCTACAGACAGGGGCCCCAGGGAACTGGGGAGACCCAGGAGGCTAGATAGTCCTTAGAACCAAGAGAACCAAGTCCTTAGAGAAGGGAGGCCTTGAGGCCAGGGCACTCCTCCAATGGCCTGAGAATCCTGCTCTGGCCCTGAGAAGATCCGAACTTTGGGGTACATTGCCAGAGAGGCCAAGGACCTAGGTTTGGTTCCCAGGGGGACTAGGCAGACCCTTAAAATAGCTATGCAGTTCAGCAAAGGGATTTGGGGAGCACAGCTCTGCCCTTGCTCCCTCCACACCTCTGTCCCTGCCCCCCTCCCATACATCCCCTCCCCTCCCCTGTTCGCAGTACTCTAAAGCAACCTAAAGAGTTCCTCCTCCCTTCCATGCCTGAGTAGGCACAAGTTCTTACTGCCCTTTTGTTGTCTATTGCCCAAATGCCCTCTCCCCCTCCTTTGCCTGCTCCTCTTCCCCTCCTTTTCCTGCTCTTCTCCTCCCCATCACCATGGGGCCTAAGGAGCAGGTTGGGACCTGGGAGGCCTGGTTTTGCAAAAAGAGAAAAGGCAGTCATTGCAGGTGAGTGCAGATCGAGAAGAGGCCTGAAGGAATAAAGGAGGCAAGGGAGGGGCCAGCAATGGGGACAGAGGAGTTCCTCCAGGGGAGGGGCTCCAGAACCCATAAGAGGGGTGGTGTGCAGGGATGGAAGAAGCAGGTCAGAAAAGAGGCACTCCAGGAACCAGCCCTGCCCCCAGTGGGGGCATGTGGCAGCTACACCAGCTGAGTCCCAGTCAGCCTCCAGGTTAACCCTTGCACACCTGACAGCCTCCTTCTGTTTCAGCCACCTGTTTTTAATGTTGTTATTATTATTACTAGAAGCCCAATGCACGAAAATTTGTGCAAGAATGGGCCTTCCTTTTCCTGAATGCCAGCACTGCCTTTCTGATCCAGCCCCACTTTCCCATGCTGCCCAGAGGCCTGTGGCCCACCTCTGCTCCAAGCTGCCATCTTTGTTGGGTTAATTTGCATACTCACTCCTGACTGGCTGGTGGATGTCACAAAGGTACAGTCAATTTGCATCCTTTTCTTTTATTAGTGTAGATTAGTGGTCGGCAAACTGCGACTCTCAAGCCACATGGGGTCGCAAGCCACAGTTTGCTGCTCTGTTGACTAATGAATTTGCTGACCACTGACCTAGACTCTTGATTTCAATAATTACAGGCTGTTGTTGTTCCTAGTGATTAAGTCCCTACCCAGTGGTCGGCAAACTCATTAGTCAACAGAGCAGCAAACCGAGGCTTACAAGTCACATGTGGTTTGAGATCTGAAGTTTGTCTAACCCTAGTGTAGATTGTTGATTCCAAAGAGGAAGGGCAAGGGAAAGATAGAAACATCAATGATAAGAGAATCATTGATGGGCTGCCTCCTGCACGCCCCTCACTGGGGTTCAAGCCTGCAACCCAGCATGTGCCCTGAATGGGAATCGGACCATGACTTCCTGGTTCATAGATCAATACTCAGACACTGAGCCACACTGGCCAGGCTCAGCCACACCTGACTTGTCCATCCAGGCACAAGTTCTAGTGTCACAGCACATGATGGCCTTCCTACGCCTGCCCAGCCAGTGCTTGGAGCATGGGTGCCCATTCCATCTCCTCGCATGGGCAGGCCCCAGCCTCAGGCCTTTCAGAGAGCCTGGAATTCCTGCTTCCCCTGCAGGCCTGTGCCAGTGGCCTATCCCCAGTCCAGGCAGCCCTAGAGAAATAAGCATTGAGTCTAGAATGTTTGAATAGACAGGCCTCACAGGCCTCCTGCCAACACCAGCAGCACAGGTGCTGAGGGCACCTCCAGATCACCTGATGGGGAGAGCATCCAGAGCGCTCAGGCCAAGGAGGGGGGAGGCAACCTCCAGCAGGGGAGGTTGGGAGGAGGCAGAGGGCACCCAGGTTCCTGAGCAGGCCTGTGCTGTGCCAAGGCTGCAGGTACAGCTGGAAGCAGTGGGGCCTGACTGGCTCCGTGGGTGTCTGCAGTGGCCGGGCTGAGTCCCCCCTGAGGGATTGCATGCCTGTGTGGGTATGCTGATGCAGAGTGTGCTACCCTGCATGTCTGGGGATGCCCGCCACATGTTCAACACCCTTGCATGGTGACTACCTTGTGCCTGAGGAAGCATGCCCGGGTGGCTTCTGTGCACACTGGGCCAGCGCCAGGCTCTCTATAGAAGCAGGAGCTCGCTCTCCAGTGGCCAGTTGTGCAGAGACCGGAGGCCCAGAAGCATGCTGTGCCCTGAATCCCAGTGAACTCCAGTGCCTGCATTTCCCACTCTCCTGGCTGAGTCAGCACAGATGGGGGCTGTTGGCTGCAGCTATAAATAGACCTCCTAGGATTTTTCCAGAGGAAACAGAGAAACATTTGGTGTCTGCTCCAGGCAGGGGGAGAGAGGGAAGGATGGGCTTGAGGGTAGACCTTTCAAACAGAGGAACCTCTAGTCCCAAGGGAGGTGAAGGAGTGAGACCATCTCTCAAAGGCCCCGGGCCAGGCTGGAGCAGGAAGAGTTTATGTAGCTTCCAGGTGCGACCACCTGGGAGAGTCAAGTCTCAGGTATAGAGGTGTTGGGCTCTCAGAGCTCGGACCAGTCTGCTACCTGTCTCTGATGGGATGGGCTCCCTTAGGGATCTCTCAGCAAGTGCCGCTGCCTGCTGGGATAACACCCCTGCACACCTCCATCCCTCACCCCAGGACAGCGGGCCTGTCATCATACAACTGACCACACACAGCACCACCCCAGTCTCTCTCTCTCTCTCTCACACACACACACCACATACCCCCTCAGCCCCCACACATGCAGCACCACCCCATTCACACACACACACACACACACACACCACATACCACACACACACACACACACACCACACACACACCACACACACACACCTCACACACCACACACACCACACACACCACACACACCACACACACCACACACACCACACA
>JAAGEH010000005.1:44691104-44787258 GCA_011751065.1 Lasiurus cinereus
CACACCACACACACCACACACACCACACACACCACACACACCACACATCCTCCATGGTCCTGCACATGCAGCACCACCCCATCCTCTCTCTCTCTCTCACACACACACACATCATACCACACACACACCACACACATGCTAATATTTCACACACACACATGCCAATATTTCAAAACTCCCCCCACACACACACACACCACGGCCCTCACACATGCAGCACCACACCATTCACACACACACATACACACACCACATACACACACATACACACGCCCACACGTGCAGCACCATCCCATTCACAGACACACATACACCCACTAATAATTCAAAACCACCATCATAGCCCCCACCACACAGCCCCACACACAGACCAGCCATGGCTCTGACAGTGTTCTCCACCCCCATGAGCACACACCTGGGACATTGGCCTCACGTACAACCCCAGGCCTCTCCAAGCAAGGACCAGGCACAGGACTGTTCTTAGGGTTCTTGTCAAAACAAACTATTTACTTATTTAATACTAGAGGCCTGGTACACAAAATTCGTGCACAAGGGGGTGTCCCTCAGCCCAGCCTGCACCCTCTCCAATCTGGGATCCCTTGAGGGATGTCCGACCACCCATTTAAGCCAGATCCCACTGGGCAGTTGGAGATCCCTCTCACAATCCAGGACTGCAGGCTCCCAACTGCTCACCTACCTCTGCTTGATTGTCCTTAACCACTTCTGCCTGCCAGCCTGATTACCCCCTAACCACTCCACTGCCAGCCTGATCAATGCCTAACTGCTCTCCAGTTGGCCTGATCACCCCTAACTACCCTCCCCTGTAGGTCTGGATCCCCCCCAACTTTCCTCCTCTGTTGGCTTGGTCTCCCCCAGCTGCCCTGCTCCACTGGTCTGATCACCCCTAACTGTCCTCCCTGCTGGCCTGATCACCCACAACTGCCCTCCCTTGCAGGCCTGGTCTTCCCCAACTGCCCTCTTCTGCCAGCCTCGTCACCCCCAACTGCCCACAACTGCCCTCTCTGCCAGTCATCTTGTGGCAGCCATCTTGTGGTGGCCATCTTATATCCACATGGGGACAGCCATCTTTGACCACATGGGAGCAGCCATCTTGTGTCTTGGAGTGACGGTCAATTTGCATATTACCCTTTTATTAGATAGGACTAGAGGCCTGATGCACAAAGATTCATGCAAGAATGGGCTTTGCTTCCCCTGGCTGCCAGCACCACCTTCTCTTCAGCCTGGAGCCGCCTTTCTGCCTTTCCATGCTGCCTAGAGGCCCAGAGCTACTGGGGCAGTGGGGAATGCCTGTGTCATGGCCATGGCAACAATGCAAGCACCTGCATATGCAAATTAATCCGCCATCTTTGTTGTGTTAATTTGCATACTCACTCCTGATTGGCTGGTGGATGTCGTGAAGGTACAGTCAATTTGCATCTTTCTCTTTTATTAGTGTAGGTGTCTTATTGGTTTCAGATAGTAAGGGAGAGGGAGAGATAGAAACATCAATGATGAGGGAGAATCATGGATCAGCTACCACCAGCATGCCCCATACTGAGAATCCAGCCTGCCGCCTGGGCATGTGCCCTGACCAGGAATCAAACCATGACCTCCTATTTCATAGGTCAATGCTAAACCCCTGATCCATGCTGGCCGGGCAAAGCAAACTATCTAAAGGTTTTAAAGAATTTGGCCTAACAAGCCTCCCATGGAAAACTCCCCCATGCAATTGTGTTCCCTTTCTGTCCCCCCACCCCCACCCCACAGGGTGCAGAAACGCTGTCTTCCCCCCACTTGCTCTCTGATTCCTTAGGTAGGAGGGTTTGCACACCCACTAGCAAGCCCTTAGGGAACTAGTATCTCTGCCCACCTTACTCTGGGTCAGGGTGCTGCCAGAGCTGAAGGAGAGGCTTCCTCTGCCCGAAGGGAACTTGCAGGTCAGCAGGGAGGTGTGCTCTGGACCCTGGCCAGGTGGGGAGATGGAGTGCAGGAGTCTGGGGGGCTTTCTGGAGGAGTGGCCTGTGGGTGCTGACCTATGGGCAGTGTTTACTGGGGGCTGTTGGGCTCACTCCACCCCACAGTCCTCCCCAGCATAGCACCTGCTTTCCTGTGCCCGCACTCCCCTGGCAGCTGTGGGAGCACCAGTGCTGCTGAGTGTGGGTATCTGCATCTCAGGTGGAGTCAGCTGACAAATAAGCTCTCTATGTGATTGCATCCCCACCCATGGCCTTTAGTTACAGAAGAGTTACAGAAGAGCCTTCATTCTACATGTAAACCCAGGTGAGCGTTGGAGTTTGCACCGTGGGATGGGGCAGGTGAACGGGCAAGAGGGATGCCGCAAAGCCCCTCCTGAGCTGTACCCAGAGCTGCCATGAGGATAAGCCAAGACGCAGACAAGTTATGATCAGAAGTCTCGTCCAAGAGAATGCCTCCATGGCCCGCCAGTACCTTCACCTGGTGCTCACTCAGTTTTAGGGTAAAAGAGATGGGTGGACCTTACCCGGCCAAGTGGCTCAGGGGTTGAGTGCCAACCTATGAACCAGGAGGTCATGGTTCAATTCCTGGTCAGGGGACAGGCCCAGATTTCTGGCTCGATCCCCAGTAGGGGGCGTGCAGGGGGCAGCCGATCCATGATTCTCTCTCATCATTGATGTTTCTATCTCTCTTTTCTTCTCCCTTCCTCTCTGAAATCAATCAAGAGATATATTTAAAAAACAAGGTAGATCGGGTTGAAAGGGAATCCTTTGTGAGCTACCTGCTTTCCCCACCCCACAAGCTGGGCAATAGGAGGCTCTGGGCAGGTTTCACTTTAAATTTTCTCCCTGTGGAGGGGGCGCTTACCTCAGCAACAGGGCAGCCAGGCAGTCCTATAGCGGCAGGTGGCTCTCCAACACTGTTAGCATGTCTGCCAGCAGCATGTTGTGTGCTGAGCTCCCTGGCCCGGCCATCCAGCTGTAGCCATCTCCCACTCACCAGCCTCCAGCTCCCAAGCCTGGCGCTCAGAGTCCAGGGCTGCGTGGAGAGGCTGGTGGAGAGGCTGGCTTCACAGGAAAGAGGGTGTCTACATGTGGCCTGGACTCCCTGAGGCCCCTCTGAACAGAGTACCTTGAGTCTCAGTTGGAGTAGCCGAAGAGACCACACTCAGGAAGACGAAGCGCTGAGTGGGGCACAACCTCGGGACTCAACAACACATTCCAGCTCCAAAATGGACATAGGCTGGCTCTGCTGTCCCGGGCAGGCCAGTGCTGCTTCCACATCAGCTTCTTCATCTGTGAATGGAGACAACGGTCACTGCTCTGCCTGCTTCAAAGGGTGCCCTGGAGGTCAGGTTTGGTGGGAGAAGAAAGGATGTGCACCCACATGCATGAAGGAGGCATAGGACATGGAGCAGGAGGGCGAACAGGTCCTGTGCTCAAAATCCATCAGGAGACTGTTTCCCAGCAGCTGGCCAGCCTCACCCTCACCCGCACCCACACCTTCACCCTCACTTTCACCCACACTCTCATCCTCACCCTTACCTGCACCCTCACCCTTATCAGTGAAGTCCCCTTGCATTTGCCACCCCAGCTCCCTGGACTTCAGCTGCCTGATCTGTAAGCTGGGAGTGAAGGGCATGGTACTAAATGGTCATTAAGCTCTTCATTTATTCCCTGCTTCCCCACCCCAGGCTCCAGAATTCTCCCTCCTGTTCTGTCTTGTTCTCAGCCCAGGGGCCTGGAGAAGAGTGAGGTGGCCGCCAGTAAGGCCACTGGCTGGCAGCTGAGCAGGGTGCAAATGGGCACGGAGAGTGGCAGAGGCCACAAAGGGCTTAAATGGGACCTCCAACCACTCCTCACACAGACAGGCAAGATGCTGAGTTCCAAAGTAAAGGCTCCTCTGTAACTGGCTTTCTGTGCTGCACACGCCTCCTTGTCTTTGTCTTTTGTATGTTTTTTCCTGATTTTTAGAGGGAGAAGGACTGTGAGACAGAAACATCATCCATCCACTGCCTCCTGCATGCCCCCCACTGGGGATGGAGCCCGAAACCTGGGCCTGTGCCTTGAGCAGGAATCAAACCCTGACCTCCTGGTTCATGGGTTGATACTCAGCCCGTGAGCCATGCCTCTGGGCTTCATTTTTTTTTTTTTGCAAGCATAGAAAGTTGTTTGAACCAACATTTCCACCATCATGAAAATTACTCTTGGAGAAACCAAGATGATGGCATAAGGTAAACACCTGTACATGCTGCCTCTCACAACCACACCAAAACTACAAATAAAAGACAAAATGACTATCATCCAGAACCATGAGAAAGCTGGCTGAGTAGAAGTTCTACAATTAGAAGAAAAGTAAAAAGCTCATTGAGGCTGTGTAGGAGGTGCAAAGCTGCAGAGAAGCAGAAGTACAGAGGCACGAAAATCAGGCTGGCAACTGCATGGCTGTTTTATTTCAGTTGAAAGGGAGGTACAAAGCTCCCTACTGCTCTGAACTCCAGTTTCCAGGGAGACTCTGGGGGAGAAGTTGGACTGTCTGGCATCAAGTCGGAAAGTGAGGGTGACTTTCTCGCAGAAGTGCATGCAGGAATCATTGTTTACTGCAATGGGGCGAAGGAAGCAGAGACTCAGAGACACAGAGATGGCTTTGCTACACCCTGGTGGTTCCCTGAGATCCTGCCTCACTCAATTTACAAACCCACTCAAACTGTGTGCAGCAACTTTTGCATATGAACTTTTGCATATGAATGGCCTACCCTTTAGCAGATTAACCTAACAAACTGCAGCTGGGTCAACTCAAAAACTTCCAAACCCCAAGCAAAGAGGAGGAATCTGCAGATCTCCCTGTAGCTCCTGCTGGGTGGCCTCCGACAGTAGCTAACTTGCATTCCTTGAAGATCCAGGACCAGTGTACCTAGTGGTTAGTGTGAGACGACGCCAGATTTCAACTCTTCACATCCATAAGTGACACACTCAAGAGGCAGACTCAGTGAACACAAATGCCTCACTGAAGCAAGTCCTGCTCCATAAGGGTGTCTCCAGCACAGCAGTTCTTCCATTAATAGACACAGCTGGACCTCAGAGCCAATTGGCCTGGAGGTCAATTCCTCCCAGTGATACCAAAAACAATCAAGGCTTAACTACAACACTGTGCATACAGCCCACAAAGGGGTGCACCAAGAGTGTCCACATCAGGTAACTGGGGAGGCTGAGCCACTGGGCCCTATAGGACACCTAGCACACAAAGCCACTATATCAACACAGGGAAGCAGCCAAAATGCAGAGACAAAGAAACATGTCACGAATGCAAGAAATGGAGGAAAGCAAACTACTGGATATAGAGTTCAAAACCACAATTATAAGGTTGCCTAAGAATCTTCTAGAAACATCTGAGGAACTTAGTGAGACCTTCAAGGATCTTAATGAGAATGCCAAAAAAAAAAAAATGGAAAGGGACCAGTCAGAAAAAAAGTATACACTGACTGAAATAAAGAATAATATACAGAAATTCAACAATAGACTAGAGGACCCCAAGAATCAAACCAAAGATTTGAAATACGAGGAAGCAAAAACAACTGGAAAAACAAAAAGAAAAAAGAACCCCAAAATATGAAGATAGTGTAAGGAGCCTCTGGGACAACTTCAAGCATACCAACATCCAAATTATGGGTGTGCCAGAAGAAGAGAGAGAGCAAAATATTGAAAACCTATTAGAAAAAATAATGACAGAAAAATTTCCCTACCTGGTAAAAGAATAGACTTACAAGTACAGGAAGCACAGAGAACCCCAAACAAGAGGAATCCAAAGAGGACCACACCAAGACACATCATAATTAAAATGCCAAGAGCAAAAGACAAAGAGAGAATATTAAAAGCAACAAGAGAAAAACAGTTAATTACTGATAAGGAAGCACCCATACGATTGTCATCTGATTTCTCAACAAAAACTATGCAGGCTAGATGGGAGTGACTAGAAATATTCAAAGTAATGAATAGCAAGAACCTACAACCAAGATTAATCTACCCAGCAAAGCTATCTTTCAGAATTGAAGGTCAGATAAAGAGCTTCACAGATAAGGAAAAGCTAAAGGAGTTCATCACCACCAAACCAGTATTATATGAAATGCTGAAAGATATTCTTTAAGAAGAGGAAGAAGAAAAAGATAAAGATAAAAATTCTGAACAACAAATGCATACCTATCAACAAGTGAATCTAAAAATCAAGTGAATAAAAAAAATGGATGAACAGAATAAATTGGTGAATATAATAGAATCGAGGGCATAGAAAGGGAGTGGACTGACAATTCTCAAGAGAGGATGGGTGTGGGGGGTGTGGAAAGAGACTGGACAAAAATTGTACACCTATGGATGAAGACAGGGAGGGGGATAAGGGCAGAGGGTGGGGTGGGAACTGGGTGGATGGGAGCTATGGGGGGGGAAATAAAGAGGAACATCTGTAATAATCTGAATAATAAAGATTTATTAAAAAAAAGAAAAGAAAAGAAAATCACTTTCCAACGCTGATCCAAGCGCCATGACATATGGAGGTGAGGGGACATATGTTCTCACTCGTCTACATGCTTCTGCCATATGCCAGGCACCAGTTTGGATACTGAAAACAAAGAGCATTCAAGGCCTCATGGAAGACAGCAGGCTGGGTCCCCCAGTGTGAGCGGCTGGGGGAGCACCCAGTGCTGGGGCTGGAGAGGGAGCTGTGCCCAGCGAGTGGGAGGGGGGTTTGGACCTGCAGGCAGGGTGCTGGGGCACAGGAGCCGCTTGAAGCTCATGCCTGGGCTGGGGAGGGACAGGGTGCAGAGAGCAGACTACTGGGTGGTAATGAGTGTTTTGTGAAGGAGGGAAATATAAGTGTTGCTGCTCAGCTCTCAAACACCTCAACTGACAGAACCGCTCGGAGAAACACAGGGCGCCCAGGATTTTCCTCACAAAGACACAGAGAAGAGAGGGAAGAAGCGGCAAAGGCAGCAGCCCACAGGGCACTGGCCACGCGGGAAGCGGGTGCGCGCAGGGGGGAAGTAGAGGCCCGGCTCTGCTGCTGCCCTTTGCCAAACGGTCTGCACTTGGGCTGCTGAAGGGAGGCTGTACACACACACGGGGAGCATACTGAGAAACCAGCGTTCCGTTCTTTAGGGTGGGCCCAGCAGGTGTTAGTCCCAGATCCTGGCCCTGACCAGGGAGGACCCACCTCCCTGGGGAAAGCGGGGGTCTGTGCTCACAATGTGAGGAGCCGCTTGGTGGGAGACGAAAGGAGAGTTGCATTGTTTCTACGCGTGTGACCTGCAAGTAGGGTTCAGAATCTCCACATGACAGGACGAGCCCAAGTGAGCACTATCTGAATGGATGCCAAAGCCCAGGGGCCTCAGCACTCGGGCTGCCTGGGACCCCGGAGGCCTGCCTCCCAGTTGCAGGTCCGGGTGCGCTGCCCCCCAGGACAGCTGCTCTAGTGTCATCTCCCCTTTAGGTGGGGTCTGCGCCTCAAGAGACAGAGCTCATGAAGATGCTTTCTCCAGGCCACTCAGAGGTGGGGCTGCAGGGAGCAGTGCGCAGCTGGAGCAGGGTTGGACTCACTGTGTGCCAGGGAGTGGCCGAGACTGACCCTGTGACTGCCTCTGGTGGGGCCTGGTGGTGTGTGCGACTTTGGATCTGGGGCCTGTGTCTCCCTGGACCCGTGGTCAGCCTGGGGTCTCCCTCCGCTACAGCTGCCCTGACCACAGCTGCTTCCCTATCTGAAGCTGCTTCCTTGCTTGCCTTCATCTGCACTCCTGTGTGCACACCCTCTCGTGGGGTTTGCATCTCTACTGGGGCACAAGAGGCTGTCTTTGGCATCCCAGCTCCTTCCATGTGGACCTCATGTTCTGTGAGTGGCAGTGCTTTCCCCAAGTCCTCAGGGGGAGGGGGGGGGTCTCTGTTCACGTTCCAGCTTGCCCAGGAGCTCACTTTTGGTCTTGACTGCTTCTCCCACTTTTCCTCAACAATAGAACAACTAATACACTCATTTCAAGATGCATTGCATTAAATGAGACAGCCTTTTTAAAAAGCACTGTGTTGCTTGATGTTGGCTCCCCTCTCCTGCTTCCTCAGAGGAGACAGATTAAGAGGTGTGTGGGCCCTTCGCAGTGCTCTGGGGGACCTTCTGTGGGGAGTGAGGAAGCAGGAGTGTGTGAGAGGTAAGTTGGACTTTGATGAGGTGGCAACCAAGGCCTCAGCTAACCCATGGATTCTGGGACTGGAATGTCCTGCACAGATGTCCCACTCTGCCCCTGGCTTGCACTACCTCGTCCCAGGAGGGCAGGACCTTGGTCAGTGAGCTCATCCACTGAGAACAGCTGTGGCGACAGCACTGAGCCTCTCAGCCTGTAGGGGCGGGGCCCTCCACTCCAGCACCCACACTCCAGCCTTCCCTCCCCCCACACCTAGTACCAATCTCCAGTGGTGAAGTCGTTCACCCTGAGGCTCTGTGACACATGATCCCCTGATTACTGCCTGGAAGCTGAAAATATCTAAGTTGAAAATGCATTTATTACATGGCCTGGCTCACCTTCAATGTGCTCAGAGCACTTCTATCAGCCTATCGTTGGGCAATGATCCTGAGTTTCATCTTTTTTAAAAACATATATTTTTATTTTATTGATTTCAGAGAGGAAGTGAGAGGGAGAGAGAAACATCAATGATTAGAGAGAATCATGGATTGGCTGCCTCCCATATGCTCCCCACTAAAGACCAGCTCACAATCCGGACATGTGCCCTGACCAGGAATTGAACCGTGACCTCCTGGTTCAGTGGTTGATGCTTAACCACTTAGCAACACAGGCCGGGCCTGAGCTTCATCTTAAGAATAACTGCATTCCTCTTCCTTTCACCAGAAGTAGGAGACACAGTTGTACGTTTTGTGGCCACGATGAATGTGAAAATCAAAACAGGATGCCCAGCAACCACTAGCAACTCCATGCACTGTGGAGGATGGTCGCTTATCCTTGTGCCATGTGCCCACTGGAAGCCGCGCCCTACTGCCAGCCCTACAAAGCATTGCACTGCGCATTGCCAGCCAGGGAAGATCACATGCAAAGTGCAGTCTCTACTCATTGCGCATCCCTTCCCCACCATTGTAAAGTAGAAACATTGCCAGCCAGGTGCTGGCTGCATGAGGCCAGGTGGGAAATGAGAAGGCTGTCTCCCTGTCAGAGCCCAAATCGAACTGACTGTGGGCAGAGGGTGGGAGCATAAACGTCATGATGCAAACTGGGAAGTGCTCTGAAATTCGTGGTTTTATTATTATTTTGTTGTTAATCCTCACTCGATATTTTTCTATTAATTTTTAGAGAAAATGGAAAGGAGAGGGAGAGACAGAGAGAAACATCGATGTGAGAGAGACACATTGATTGGTTGCCTCTTGCATGTACCTGGACCAGGGCCGGGGAGGAAGTTGCAAGCAAGGTATGTGCCCTTGACCGAAATTAAACCTGGAACCCTTCTGTCTGCAGGCCATCACTCCATCCCCTGAGCTATACCAGCTAGGACTGTTATTGTAATTCCATGGCAACCACACATACTATGAACTCACTCAGTGCTAATTCAGTTTATCTGCATGTGTGGCCCATAAGCTTGCTCCTCCCCTGTCAGGCTGGGAGGTGAGGAGAACAAGTTGCCATAGCCATGCCCACCCAGAGGACCTGAGCTGGGGTGCTCTCTGAGTCAAGGAAGCTGCTGCCACCAGGCAGGAGGAGTGAGGGTGCATGCAGCAGGTGCCTATGCCTCCCAGACCGGCTCAGGCCTGGCTCTCCCACAGAAAGTGCTGGTGTGGCTATGGCAGGGTGGCCTCACATGCTTTCACATCATGGCCTGGGGGTGAAACAGGTGGCCCTCAGCTGCTCCCTGCCTCCCACCCCCCTCCCCTGCTCCTGACCCTAGGAAGGCTGAGCTGCTACATCCACCCATCATCAGTTTCCTTCCAGGAGGGGAGCTGGGCCCCAGAAGCATCTTCAAATCAGCAAGGTTGCCTGGCCAACGTGGCTCAGTGGTTGAGCATCGACCAGGAAGTCAAAGTTCCCAGTCAGGGCACAGGCCTGGTTGTAGTCTTGATTCCCAGTGTGAGGCATGCAGAAGGCAGCTGAACAATGATCCTCTCTCATCACTGATGTTCCTCTCTCTCTCCCTCTCCCTTCCTCTCTGAAATCAATAAAAATACACATTTTTAAAAATCAGCAAGGCTGCCTCTATTACACTGTCCACCTGACCCTGCACAGTCAACCATGTCCCCTGGCCCAGCTCTGGGAGTTATTTCTGAGTGTCCAGAAGGCAGGTCATTGCTTTTCCTTTCAAATGATTGTGGCAACTCTTTCACTGAGACTTTTCACCCAATTTAGTTCATTTTTTTTTCTTTCTGGATCATTTTTTTCTAAATCTTGGTGGGGAGAAGGACCTCCCAGGGAACGAACTCCCAGCACCAGTGCCCTCCGTGGCTGAGGAGCTGGTCCAGGCATAGGCCTGCCTCTTGCTGGGGCTGGTGCTCCTTACTCAGGCCTCAGTGCCAGCTTTGCCTTGGGGAGCCTAAGCCAGCACCTGAGCCTCAGCCTGTGCTGTCTGCTTCCTGGGCCACGGAGAGGAGAGGAAGCTCGAGTCTCAGGACCACGCTCACTGGGTAGCAGCAGCACCTGTGAAGTTGCTAAATGCAGATTCTCATGTGCAGCCAGGTGGCTCAGGGGTTGAGCATTGGCCCAGGACCCAAGAAACTGTTGGTTCGATTTCCAGTCAAGGCTCATGCCCCCGTTGTGGGCTCGATCCTCAACAGGAGGCGTGCAGGAGGCAGCCAGTCAGTGGTTCTCTCTCATCAATGTTTCTGTCTCTCTCTCCCTCTCCCTTCCTCTCTGAAATCAGTAAAAACATATTTTTTAAAAGAATGCAAATTCTCAGGCCCTGCCTCAGACCCACTGAAGCAGAACTCTGGGGTGGGGACTGGTCCTCTGCAAGGTGACTATGGCCACTCTGAAGAGAGGTACACAGCCACACTCCTTCCCTCAGTCTCAGGAGGACCTGGCTGCCCAGGCCCTTCCTCAAAGCAGGCCAGCTCCCAGCACCCGCCGCCAGGTCTAAAGGGTAAGAGGGATGCTGAGCCAGCGGTGAGGAGAAAGCTGCCCCCCCCCCCCACCCGCCGGGAAGGTGCTGGCACAGAGCCCGTGGATTATGGGGCCCTAAAGGCCTGCTGCTCCACACACCCCAAGGTCCACGATGGCAGAGGGCAGGGCCTCCTCCTGCAGGAAGCTCGTCCCCCAGAATCAGCCTCCTGCAAGTTTTCATTTCCCAAAAAGCCCAAAGCCTTGGAGAGGTGATCACTGCCTGCAGGCTCTTTCAATGCTCGTAGCTGAGCCCAGACTCAGGAAGAAGGGAACTGAGTTTCTGGGGTTAAGAGGATTTGTTTGTTCATTTAGTCATTGATGGACAGCCCTCAGACAGCCAGGCAGGCCGGGTACCTGCACTAGCCAGGTGAAGAGGATGTTTTTCCATTGATTTTAGAGAGAGTGGAAGAAAGGGTAAGACTGAGAGAAACATTGATGAGAAGAGACACATCATTTCATTGCCTCCTGCATGAGCCCTGACCAGGGCCCAGGGCGGGGAGGACCCTGCAACTGAGGAATCTGCCCTTGACTGGAATCAAACCCCAGACCCTTTGGTCCTCTGACACTCTATCCACTGAAATGCAGGGCTCAGCCAAAGACCCTCCTCAGGGACCCTCCTCTACCCTCGCTGACTCCTGCTGGGGACAGAGCTGCTGTGTTCCTGGGCAGCTGTTGGGACATACTCCTCTCTGGGCTTTCCCAGAGGAGCTGCTAACTTTAGCCATGAGGCGTTTTTTCATGGAAGAAATTGATTGTGTCAAACTCTGGTCACACTGTACTCCCTGCTTCCAAGCTGTGGGCCTTCGGAGATGGCTCCTCCTTTGGGAGCCTCCTCGCAAAGGGAATGGTCCTCTTCACCTGGCTAGTGCAGGTACCCGGCCTGCCTGGCTGTCTGAGGGCTGTCCATCAATGACTAAATGAACGAACAAATCCTCTTAACCCCAGAAACTCAGTTCCCTTCTTCCTGAGTCTGGGCTCAGCTACGAGCATCACGGTAGCTCCTAATCAAAGGGGTGAGGTGGACACCATTGCTCCTTCCACTTTCCAACCATCACTCCAGTGAATCAGAGAAGGAGCCTCGGTCCCAGGCTCCAGCTCACGCGTCACTGAAGCTGCCAGTGCCTTAGGCTCAGTGAGGGTCTGTGTGCTGTGTCGTCAGGGACGAATGTGCAGCACTGGCCCCAACATTACACATCTTCCTCCTTTTCTGCCAGAATTACATCCAAGGTCAACCTACTCTCCCAGGCCATCCTGCTGCTGGCATCTAGCTGGTCACTTTCCCTTTAGCTGCATCTTGAGTATAGTTAACAAGCCTTTGCTGATTTAGTAAATATAATCTTGAGAAATTTGCTCCCTAGTTTCCATTGTAGGAAGATCTTGAGACATTCTAGGCCTTATTGGAATCACCAACAGCCAACTCTAGAAACCAAAAAACCAACAACTCTAGAAACCAACAAAAAGAAACCACTTTTCTTAAACTATAACCCCTAGGAAGGTTATCAAACCCATCCTACCAAAAGATTATACAGCATTCAAAGTGACAAGAGGGTATTAAACACAAACATAACCTAGTAAAACTTCTGTTCCCACAATTAAGATTACTTTTTTAAAAATACCTGATTAATATAACATGCTAGAGGCCTAGTGCATGAATTCATGCACCAATGGGGTCCCTCGGCCTGGCCTGTGGAGATTTGGTTGAAACTGGCTCTCTGAAATTCCCCAAAGGGTTTCAGATTGCAAGAGGATGCAAGCCAGACTGAAGGACCCCACCCAGTTCAGGATTGGAGCTGGGGATGGATGTGGGAGGTTGGCCAGCTGGGGAGGGACCATAGGAGGGCTCCTGGGCATGTCTGGTCCATCTTGTTCAGTCCCAATTGGCCAGACCCCAGCAGCAAGCTAACTTACCAGTTAGAGTGTCTGCCTCCTGGTGGTCAGTGCACATCATAGAGACTGGTTGACCAGTCAACTGTCTGCCCCTGGTGCTCAATGTACATCATAGCAAGAGATGGAGAGGCCTTAGCATATTGTTAGCATATTATGCTTTGATTGATTGAATAGCTGACCAGACAATCTGGCACTTGGCACATTAGGCTTTTATTATATAGGATATTTTTTAAAAGAGACCAGAACACTGAAAGAACTAGAACAACTGGTCACTATGACACCCACTGTGGCCAGCAAGCCACTGTGGGGTGTGGGACCACTGGCCAACCTCCTGCGGATCTTCCCTCTGGCTGACCCCACTCCTGATGGACCCCCACCACCCCAATCAGCCCATGGCCCCTTCCCCCAGCCAGTTCCATCCCCCACTCCAATCAGGGGCAGGGCTGGCCATCCAACTTCCCATAGCCCCTCTCCCAGCCACTGACTCCCAATCAGCCCGCCCACCCCATTTGGGGGTGGAACCAGCTGGCCCACTGCCCACAACCCCTCCCCATGGCTGGCCTCGCCCCACTCCAATATCACCCATGGCCCTTCCTCCGAGCTGGCCTGGCCCTTATCAGGCCCCAATTGGGGTGAGCTGGCTGGCCAACCTCCCACCATCTCTTCCTCCCAAAAGGCTGGGCCCAGATCCACCCCAATTAGGGCTGGGCTGGCTGTACCCTACCAATGCATGATTCATGCACTGGGCCTCTGGTATAGGATAATAATTTATAGAACTTTTGCTTCAGAAAAGGACTAACCAACATAGGTTTATTTTCCAACTTCATTTGTCCTTGGATGCAGTCAA
This sequence comes from Lasiurus cinereus, assembly GCA_011751065.1. Classification (NCBI taxonomy): domain Eukaryota; kingdom Metazoa; phylum Chordata; class Mammalia; order Chiroptera; family Vespertilionidae; genus Lasiurus; species Lasiurus cinereus. The sequence continues at coordinate 44,704,943 of JAAGEH010000005.1, forward strand.
CTAATTATACTAACTGGATTTCTGCTATCAGTCAGTCTCGCTGAGTACATTGGGAGGTAAAATGAAAATCATTTACTCTTTTTTAAAAACTATATTTTATTGAATTTTTATAGAGGAAGGGAGAGGGAGAGAGAGTTAGAAACATAGATGAGAGAGAAACATCGATCAGCTGCCTCCTGCACACCCCCTACTGGGTATGTGCCCACAACCAAGGTACATGCCCCTAACTGGAATCAAACCTGGGACCCTTGAGTCCACAGGCCAATGCTCTATCCACCGAGCCAAACCGGTTAGGGCAAATAATTTATTCTTAAATGTCCTTGGTTTAGGGAAAATATGATTAATTAGATGGCTCCAAATTACTGTTTATTTCACTTTCCCTATTCTACTTATTCTGGTTTACTGGCCTGTGTCATTCAACTTCTTTTCAATATTTTTCTTTACAAATATTTTATAGCTTTCACAAATCTTTCTTTAGAAATCTTATAATTTTCAGAAATAACCAGCTTTAGAAACCATTTTCTTTCTCCTTCAAATGCTTTCTCTATTATACCAAAACCATAATTTATTTTCATGATTTTTGAATTCTTAAGCTTAGAAACCTTAATTTTTAGGTGGCATGTAAATAATTAATATTCCTTAGATTAGCAATACATTCATATTTTAAGAGATATCTTACTAATAAAAGAGAAATATGTAAATTGACCATCACTTTGAGACACCCACAGCCAATCAGGAGTGAGTATACAAATTAACCTGACAAATATGGTGGTGGCCTCACCCCGCCACTCCAGGCCTCTGGGCAGTGCGCCTCCTCAGGGCCTCCCTGCCACACTCCACACCTTTCAATCGCCCTTATAGCCTCCCTGTGGCCCAGCCCCTGGCCTCAGAGGTAATTCTCTGATGCCTGAGGTCATAGCTTCTGTGTCTGGCATCTCCCTTTACCCAACCCCTGACCCGCTGCTCTGGTAAACAAAATCTTAGTATTGGAGCAGCCTCTTGGGCACAGACACATATGGGAGCTTGCTCAGTGCACAGTTAGTGTACTCGGGAGCCCTGGACCAGCCAAGGGGTGATGGTAGAGGCGATGGTAGTGTCTATGGTGTCAGCAGCAGATGGCTCAGCTTTGTTTTGAATAGATGAAAGAATCTACATATACAGTAACCCAAATTATCAGATCTCCCTCCTCCCTATCTTTCCAAATCAAGAGGTAAGTGGTGATGGGCATAGAAGGAGAGAGGGCAGGAGGCAGAGAGCTGAGGAGGAAGAGGATGAGGAATGGGAAACTAAACACACTAGAGCACCCAACTTCTCCAGGCTTCCCTGCCTGCCTCAATCCCTCCATCTCTTTCCCTCCATGCCTCCTCAGGAGCACCAGTTCTGCAAAGAGGAACTCTCCAAAGAAGGAGGATGAGGAGGAAGCAGCACTGGAGCACGCAGGGTTTGCCACCGCCGCCGCTGCACAGGCTGCTGGAGTGAGCCCACCATGTGCTGGCAGCCAGGTAAGGAAGGCCTATTCTTCCACAAATCTTCATGCATTGGGCTTCTAGTTTTAAATAAAATACAAGACTTATTCATTAATAGATTCAAATCCACCCTCTAACTCAAATTAATTAAGGTTTCAGTATCCTGTTATTTAAAACTAGAGGCCTGGTACACAAAATTTGTGCATGGGGGAGGGGAGTGTCCCTCAGCCCAGCCTGCACCCTCTCCAATCTGGGACATCCCTCTCACAATCCAGGACTGCTGGCTCCCAACTGCTGGCCTGCCTGCCTTCCTGATTGCCCCTAACTGCTTCTGCCTGCTAACCTTATCACCCTCTAACTACTCCCCTGCCAGCCTGGTTAATGCCTAACTGCTCTCCTGCCAGCCTGTTTGCCCATAATTGCCCTACCCTGCAGGTCTGGTCACCCCTGACTGCCCTCCCCTTCAGGCCTGGTCACCCCTAACTTCCCTCCCCTGCAGGCCTGGTCCCCCCAACTGCTCTTCCCTGCAGGCCTAAGTACCCGCCAGCTGCCCTTCCCTGCAGGCTTGGTCACCCCCAACTTCCCTCCTCTGCCAGCCTGGTCACCCCTAATTGCCCTCCCCTGCAGGCTTGATTGCCCTCTCTTGCAGTCCTGGTCCCTCCCAACTGCCCTCCCCTGCTGGTCTGGTTGCCCACAACTGCCCTTCCTTGCAGGCCTGGTCCCTGCCAACTGCTCTCCCCTGCTGGCCATCTTGTGGTGGCCATCTTGTGACCACATGGGGGCAGGATCTTTGACCACATGGGGACAGTCATCTTGTGTGTTGAAGTGATGGTCAATCTGCATATTACTCTTTTATTAGATAGGATAGAGGCCTGGTGCATGGGTAGGGGTTCCCTTGGGGAATGGGGAGGCCTGAATGAGGGGCCTGTGATGGTTTGCAGGTCAGCCTCGCTCTGTGCCCGGCCCCCGCTCCCAGCAACCCAAGCAGAGGCCTCAGTATCTGGGATTTATTTATCTTCTACAATTGAAACTTTGTAGCCTGGAGCGGAGCCAAGCCTTCTGCTTGCTCTGTGACAGCAGCCATTTCTGTTGGGATTTATTTATCTTTTATAATTGAAACTTTGTAGCCTTAAGTGGAGGCCAAAGCAGGTCAGGGCTGCAGAAGCTTGGCTTCCTCCATTGTTAGGGGCAACCAGCTCCGTGGCTGCTGCCATTTTTTGGATTTATCTTCTATAATTGAAACTTTTAGCCTTGAGTGGAGACCTGGGCCTGCCAGGGTATGTGGAAAGCTTGGCTTCCTCCATCGCTGGGTAAACCCAAACCTCCATCCTGCTTTCTCTGTGGCCACAGTCATCTTGGTTGGGTTAATTTGCATACTCGCTCCTGAGTGGCTTGTGGGCATGGCTTTATGGGTGTGGCTTGTTGGTGTAATGGAATTATGGTTAATTTGCATGTTACTTTTTTTATTAGATAGGATTATTTTAATGTTTATTATTTAACCCAGCAATGCACCAAAGCCTTTAAGTTATCACAGACTTTGGAAAATTGTGTTTAGGCTTATGAAGCTGGAAGAAAGGAAGTGGGACGAGGAAGCAGGTACTATTGTCTGTTTCCAGACCTCTAGCAGCTTGGATTCAAAACTGCCACATTTTTCCTTAGGTTTGGGTGATACTGCTGTGGCTTCTGTTTCTGGCCCTCAGGGCAAGCCCTTCCATGGGCCACTTGTTCTACAGTTGTGAGCACTATGTTATCTTTCTGTTTGTGCCTTTCTTATTTTTATGTACATAGACCTTCGGAGCCCTTTTTTTTTAAAAAAAAAAAAACAGTTCTTCTGCACTTCTACCTTTCTAGTTCTCCAACTTTGTAGTTTTCTTGAGATGTCAGGTCAACTATTCTTGGCCAATAGTCCTTGGGGTCTGGCCCAGAGTACTTTCTCATTTGATCTTTTAGTCTTGGCAAAATTCAGAAGGCCCTTCTTCTTTGTCCTGCTGAATATTGAAGGCTTTATTTAGGTTCTGAGACTGGGGAACTGCTCCCCTAATCCCTTTGATCTCAGTTCCCTGAGATCTCTCATGTATCCCCTATAGGTCTTGTTGGTAAAGTCCCACTATAGATCCAGGTTTGGAAATTTCACATCTGCTGGAAGCACACTAGGGCCAGCCAGCCGCTCCCTTTCCCAGATAGCCATAGCCAACTTTCAAATCACTCCCTCTTCTTTTCCTAAGAATAGTATTCCCAAAATATACATTAACTTGGGTCTATGAGTACGCTTAGGGGGACAGCTAAGGGTCAGCTAAACCACGTGGCTCTTCCAGCAGAGGCTTTAACCCTCCTTTTTACTGCTCCAACTCCTTTCACAACCTAGGAAAGCTGGTTTCTGGTGGCACAGTGGCCTCAGGGCTGGTTGGAACCTTCCCCAACGGGAAAGCTGGGATTATAAATTGCCATCTTGGATGTCCCCTCAGGTCATCCCCTGAGTTGCATAGGGAGGGAAAGGCAAGGCAAGGGATCTCATTCCTATGTCTGTCCTTATTCTCTTTTAGGCTTCTCTGCTTTTACGGGGAGAAGGATGACTGGCCTTTTCTTCCAACAGAAAGCAGTCAATCTCCTCTTGAGGACTGAACTTTTATTATTAACATATTTATAATTATTACTAAAGAGCTTTATCCTTCATTTTAGTTGCATTTATTTATTATATCTTAACAACTTTGGAATTTTAAAGCCAATTATTACCTACAGCATTTTCATGACCAATTTTGTAACTGGGATAACTCAATGAGAAAGTACCATTTTATTTTATTTTTTTTAAAAAAAAACAGGAGTGCCCCTGTTTCACTGCTAGAGGGTACTTCTACAGATCAATTCCTCCCAGGGTTACGGGGAAAAGCAAAACATTGGGGGCTAATTATGGTTATGGGAAATATTAATTATGCTGTTAACCATGATTGCCCTTTCTGTTCAAAGAAAGGATGTGCCAGCCTGGCTGGGAGTCCCACATCCCTGGGACCTGGGAGTCACCCTTGGAATGCGGTCCATCCTCACTCAAGAACTGCCCACTATCATGGAAACATTAACCATGTTGCCCAAACCAGCCTGCATAGCTTACTTCCCCATATCTATAAACCAGGGAAGAGCAAACTAAAGTCCCTAAAAGATAGAAAGCCAACATTACATTACAGACACACAGACAGAAATCTCATTAGCTAAGAGTTTCCGTGGCTAACACCCTGAGAGGGAGAGCAGGAAAGGTCCCCAAGATAAAAAAAAAACACACACAAAACAAACAAAACAAAAAACTTGGCAGCTGCTGGGACTTTCCTGCAGTCTCTGTCACATGGTCAGCCTCACCACACATAATTGGGCTTCCCCAAAGGGGGACTTGCCCCATCTTTAAACAAATTAAACAAATAACAAAGAGACATAAAACATCAATAGTAATATCTTATACAGGCATACGAAACACTAAAAGTTTACACCACAGAATCCTCTGCATTAAGAGACACTAAAGCAGAGCAATGTCTTCTGTCCTTGGTTCAGGAACTTGCATCCCCAGAATCTCATCATTCTCCCAATGGACTGTTCAGCGGAGCATATTCCTAGGCCTAGAATTTCTGTTTCCCATCCTCTGCAGGTCCACTGTGACTATGTAGTCAACCCTCCATGTTGGAGGTTTCTCATGCTCCCTGAGATCTGCTTCATCCCTCTCTGGCTGCTTCCCTCTCAGGAGAATGGAACCACAGATCAGCACTCTGTACTCGCTTTATGTCCAAGACACATCCCAGTCACATATGCCCGACCTCTGAGGACACCCAATCACTAAAGTAGTACTCAGTTAATTTCCCACCTCATGCATGAGGTCACATGATTGCCGTGGGTCTTGCTTGGGCCCTTCTTGCGTTGTTGGCTGACTCTATTCCGAGCTCATAGTCGGCCCAGGGGTAATGGCTGTCCCTCCTCAAGAGGCTGCCACAACTTGGCCACAGGGAATATCTCCTTAGGAGAGGGGTCCAATTTCCCCGTAACAACAAACTATATCCCAGACAAGCCCCAAAATTGTAAGAAATAAGGCAAACCCGTCAATCCAGGGGTCCTGGTAGAACACAAAGCATACTGGGGAGCCAGGCAGCAGGCAGTATCTTTCCTCCTGCAGGAGGGTGTGCACATGGTCTGGTAGCACACGCAGGCTGAGCAGGTGGTTGCTCCGCTTATTAATCCTGATGCACGTGACTTGTCCCTCACTCCTGATTGACGCTCAGGCACACAGTCTTTCCCAATTGGCTGATTCAAAGGGAGAGGTTGGCCTTTGTTGTTTCAAGAGGGCCCTCAGGAAGCTGTAAGCCATGTGGCCAACATGGCAGCTGTCTAAACTGTTCTTTGACCGAATAAGTGGTGGGAAAGGCAGCAATGGGAGGGGAGGGAAAGGACCTCTGTGAATTGCAGGGCACAGGCCCTGGCTACTGTGTGGTGCCCTCCTGATCCTTTCAGCAGGAACTCCTGCCCCTTCTGTGTGTGAGGGAGTAGAGATCCCGGTGGGCAGGGTTCCAGGCCCAATTTCACAGCCAGCAACGGGCAGAGCCAACATCGCAAAGCCATAGCCAAGGCACCCTCCTGTCCATGGGCTGCGCTAGACTCGGTGCCTGGACCCTCCTCCTTGATGGCAGCTCCTACTTTGTCCTCCACATGTCCTTCCCCAGCTTTCTTGTGGCTACTTGCAGGAAAAAAGAGTTTCTGAAGGAGCCAATAGGCCGTGTGGGCCAATCCCTGTCCTCCATCATCACCCCAGCCACACACTCTGCCCCCCTCCTCCACCCAGCCCACCTGCACCCACCCACCCCTTCACTTTCCACCCACCCCTTTACCCCCCACCCAGCCCATCTGCACCCACCCAGCTCTCTACCTACCCTTCTGGCCAGCCTACCTGTGCCCATCCAGCCCTCCCACTACCTCTCACTCACCCTTCCACTCAGCCCTCTGCCAGCCCTCCACTCACCCATCCCTCCCCCAACCCTCCCCCCAAATCCCCATCCACCTGCACCCACCCCCTTCACCATCTTTCCACCCAGCTCTCCCTCACCTCTCCACCCCCATCCACTGCTCCACCCCCTTCTACCCAGCCCTCCACTCAGCCCTCCACCCATACCCACCCAAGGTCTTGTATTTGAAAGCTGCCCAGGTTCCCTCTGGCAACCACAGCACAGAGAGGGACTTTCAGATCCCCAACTTTCAGGAGGAAGCAAAAAGTTGTAGGTTTTGTTGTTGTTGTTGTTTTTTAAATCCAGCGGGACCCAGGCATTGTGGCTCAATTGAGCACTGACCTATGAACCAGGAGGTCAGGGTTCAATTCCTGGTCAGGCATGTGCCGAGGTCGTGGGCTTGATCACAACCCTGGCAGCCAATCAATGATTCCCTCTCATCATTGATGTTTCTCTCTCTCTCTCTCTCTCTCTCTCTCTCTCTCTCTCTCTCTCCCTTCCTCTCTGAAATTAACAGAAACATTAAAAATATAAAGTATAAGTCTGAGCATGTCATGCCCTTACACAACACCTCTCACAGACTGTCCTTTGCTCTTAGGACCACCAAACAAAACAAAGTCCTATGCCCTGCTCGGCATACCACACTCTCCACATTATTCCAGCAGCTCCCTCTCTACATTAGGCCTCGGGCAGTTGGCGCTGTTTCTGGGGAGCTCCCAGACTCAGGCCACACTGCCCCTTGGCCTGGAGTGTCTTTACTAATCAATCCTGATCATCGCTAGGTGGGCCTGGACACACTGCCTCCCAAAGCTTCCCGGAGGAGGCCAGAGTCTCCTCTGATTCTGCGTGATTCCAGTTACAACAGTTGCACTTATTTCTTTTTTTAATGCCTGCTCCTTTTACTGCTGTGAGTTTCATTGTAGGATAAGAGATTGTTATACCTGCCTTTTCTGACTGCTGTATCAGCTACAGCTAGCAGTGTCTGACTGAATGGACAAATGAAGAATGAATGAATGAATGAATGAATGATGAATGAGTGTCCAGGGAGGGCACAGGAAAGGCCTCCTGAGAGAAACAGCCTCGAGGAGATAGTCATGTTAAAAGGCAGCAGCAGGAGTCACACATGAGCCTGGAATAAAAGAGGGGAGAGGCGCCTTGCCATTCCCATCATTCGGACTTCCTTTCCCTTCTAAGGCAATGATTCAGCCCGTCCCATCTACAGTCCCTCAGTCCGGCTTTCTGATGGAAGGGTTGGGGGCGGGGGGTAGAGAACAGCTCTACCAGTTGTCCCAGCTGTTCTTTCTGTTCCACTCACCACGCAGGCTCTGCCCCTGCACCCACTCATCCGCCACACCCTCAAATATGCGTGTCTGAGGACTGTGATGCCTGCACTTCCTGTGGGCATCGAAGCGACAGGAACCTTGCAGCTGGTCTTCAGGGGCAGAGGAGAGTGCCCACCCCATTCCCAGCACCCTCACCTCCAGCACCGCTATTCCCAGCACCTACATTCCCAGCACCCCATCCCCAGCACTCCATTCCCAGCACTCCTTTCCAGCACTCCCATCCCCAGCACCCCATCTCCAACAGCCCCACCCCCCAGCACCCTTATCCCCAACAACCCCTTCCCAGAACCCCAATCCCCAATACCCCTTTCCTAGCACCCTCATCCCCAGCACCCCTACCCCCAGTACCCCTATCCCCATAACCCCCTTCCTAGCACCTCTACCCCCAGCACCTCTAGCACCCTCAGCCCCAGCACCCCCACCCCAGCACCCCCATCCCATCACCCCCAGCACCCTCAGCACCCTCATCCCCAGCACTCCTTCCCACCACCCCTACCCCTAGCACCCCCATCCCCAGCACTCCCAGCCCCAGCACCCCCAGCCCCAGTCTCTCTTGTCGAAAAGTACAGCAGCCAGCCCATCTACAAGGGGCAGTGACAGAACCATGGCAGAACCCAAGCCAAATACCAGCCTCAAAAAGAAATTGGGAAAAAATTTTCCCACAGTGGAAAGATGAGGTTCCCATTGCACTCTGCCGGCCTCCTAACAGAGTTCACTTCCCTTCCAGCTTCCAGGGGACCTGCCTGCACTTGCTCTCTGGGTCTCAGATTGGGAGGTGATGTGTCATCCCTCTTCCTGCAGCTTACGTACACTAGACCGAAAAGCAAAGAGGGTGCCTCCCAAGGCTTGGCTGCCCACTTTCCAGTTTCAGAGTTTCCAGGCAGCATGAAACTAGAAGACCAGAAGAAAACAAAGAGAAAAGGTATTCCCAAGTGAGTGAGTGAGTGAGTCATGTGTGTAGAGAGTGGGCCAGGGGAGGAGGGGGATGTGTGTAGATTACACAAGTATGTAATATTTTATACAATGGGAAAGAAGAAACAATATCAATACTAATAAAAGGGTAATATACAAATTGGTCAAGACACTCTCACAGTACCAACCAAACAGCAGGCTGTGTGGGGTGATCAGGCCGACAGGGGGCAGCTGGGAGTGACCAGGCTAGCAGGGGTGGGGCAGTAAGGGGCAATCAGGCTGGCAGAGGGGTAAGTTGGGGGTGACCAGGCCAGCAGAGATGGGCAGTGAGGGGCAACAGGCCAGTTGGGGAGGCATTTTGGGCGACCAGGCTGGCAGGGGGGCAGTTGGAGATGACTAGGCTGGCAGGGGGCATTTGAGGGCGATCAGGTTGGCAGGTGGAGGTGGTTAGGGGCGATCAGGCGGGCAGGCAGGCAGGTAGGCAGGCAGGCAGGATCAGGTCTAAACCAGCAGTCAGACATCCCCTGAGAGGGTCCCAGATTGGAGAGGGTGCAGGCTGGGCTGAGGGTCCTCCCCCCTGCATCAGTTTCGTGCACCAGGCCTCTAGTTAAGTAATAATAGCCCCATTTATTAGGACTTTCCTATATGCTGTGAAGTGTTTTGTAATCAATATTTCATTTGCTTTTCCAAACAACTCTTGAGGGCAGCATCTATGTACCCCTTTTACAGATGGAGACACAGGCCTAATGAATCCCACAAGCTGGAGAATGGTCAGGCTCCAGGATCGAGATCTGAGGCCCTTTTTTGGAAGCACTCCCTGCAGCTGCTCTCCATGGCTGCAGAGCAGAAGGGAAGGGAACTGATTTATAGTGGCAGAGGCTGCAGCAAGACACAAAGAGCCTCTGACAATGGGCCTCTGGATTGCAGTCGGGGACACCCCTGTGTCTGGCTGGGGTGAGGGAAGCACTGTGCTCTGATGCTAGCTAGCCTCACTCGGCACAGGATTGCCCTCAGGAAGCTGTTAGATCTCAGAAGACAGCACAGGATGTGTGCTACGTGGGCAGGAAGAACGCAGGGCTGTGGGCAGGCAGGTGCCAGTGTGTTCAAAAGCGAAAGCTTGTGACCCAGGGGCCTTGTGTTTTCAGTCCCTGCTGGCTCTCCTGCTTGTACGGCCTTGAGTGCGTCACTTAACCTCTTTAAACCTCATTTCCTAGGGCAGTAAGAAGAGGTTAAGAATAGAACCTGCTCTGGAAGGTTGGTATGAACATGTTTTAAAAGATGATATGTGTAAAGTGCCTGGCACAGAACTTGAACACAATAAGGAGACAATAAATAGATGTTGCTATGACAATTCTTGGAGTTATTGCTGGAGTCACAGGTGGAAGCAGCCAGCATAGGGCAAGGCTATGCCTTCATCAGGAGCCAGGAAAGTCTTCCCAGGAAACTCGTGTTTTGTTCTAGCTGGTCAGGTACAATCCAACAGAAGGTGGAGGGACAGAGGTCAGGTTCACATAGTGAAGTGAGACTTCACATTTCCTAATGTAGTTTGATCTGTGGTTTAACTAAGACATTGATTATGGAGGAAGAGGTGGTAGAAAGAGAGGAGGTGGAACCTTATCTCCAAACCCAGAACTTAAAGAGACAGACACAGCCAGAGGGACCAAAACAGGAACACAGACACAGGGGGCTCTGTGCTTCCTTCTTCTGGGATGCTATTGGGAATATGGCGGGGGGAGAGCTGACTGATGAAGGAAGAGGGACAGAACCTGAAACAGGGGAGTGAGGAAAGGTTCCCGATAGGTGAGGCCCTGAGAAGTGTGGGGGATCCCGTAGGAAAACATAGTGGCAGGGTTTTCCCACCGGCTACCCGTCAGGCCTCTGTGAGACAGCTCTCAGTCTTGCCAGCTCAGGGGCTTCTAGGAGAAAAGACTGTTCTGGGCCAACCTCCCCTCTCTGACCGCTGCCTGTCTCCAGCGTGGAGGTAAAGTCCCGGGACCAGCCTACTTTTCAGGAAAGATGTTTGCTTTATATTCTCTATCTCTAACCCTCAGACAAGTACCAACTTTCAAACCCTTATATCACATATCACTGGGGATTTTGTTAAAAAATATATTTTCAGAGTTTTCCCCAGGGAGTTTAATTGGCTAGATTTTGGGACCAGGTTTTTTTTAAAAAAATCTATTTTTCTTATTGATTTTAGAGAAGAAGGGAGAGGGAGAGAGAAACATCAATGATGAGAGAGAATCATTGATTGGCTGCCTCCTGCATGCCTCCTCTCCTTCCCCAATTAGAAATAGAGCCCACAACCCAGGCATGTGTTCTGATCAGAAATTGAACCGTGACCTCCTGGTGCATAGGTCATTGCTCACCCACTGAGCCATGTCGGCCGGGCCAGGACCAGGTTTTTAACAGGCATCCAGAGCATGTTGGTGAGGCAAGCTCAGAAAACCCCAAGCTAGGTAAGCCTGAGTCCCCTCTGTCCTGAACGCAAGCAGCACATGTTGGAGGAAGAGCCCTGAATGTGTAGTGAGAGGTGTTTTTGGCCTGACTCTGGCCCCACCAGATCCTGCTCTCGAAGCCCGCACAGTGCCTGCAGCCAGGGCCTGTTGGCATCTCTGGTCCTGACAGGTGCCATGGAGGGGACAGAGGTTTAGGGTAGAGGATGTTTACTTATCTGCACTCAAGATCTCAGAATAAAATATGGGGACACAGCCCTGGCCAGTGTGGCTCAGTGGATAGAGAATCAGCCTGCTGACTGAAAGGTCCTGGGTTTGATTATGGTCAAGGGCACATGCTTGGGTTGCAGGCTTGATCCCTGGCCCTGGTTGGGGCACATGCAGAAGGCAGGCAATCAGTGATTCTCTCTCATCTCTGATGTTTCTCCCTTCCTCTCAGAAATCAATAAAAATTAAAAAATTAAAAACGTGGGGACATAGAATAAACACAAGTGATCCATGGACATCAAGGAACAAGAGCCCAAGCATCAACTCGGGGCTTCACCTCGGGGCTTCCCCTTCGGGGGATTGAGGGACCTCAGCCATTCCCACCCCCATAGACTGTCTAAAATGCGCCCCAATCACACAGATAATCAGAGGAATCAGGCACCCAGGCTCCCAGCCTTCACCAAGTCCATTGTTGGGGTGCATGGCAGGACAGTCCTGTTTTCTTGGGGGCTGTGGAGACCCCTGATGGTGGAGCCCCAGTGTCCTGAGTCCCTGGACAGTCTCCAGAGTAGCCTAGAATCTAGCCTTTCCCTGGATGTGCTCAGACAGTGACAGAGAATGGGGTCTGGAGAGCGAGCTGGACGGAGGAAGGCCCTGAATGGGGAGGCAGGAGATGGTGGGAAGGAAGCCAGGAAGGGGCCAGAGATGCCCTAACTTCCCAGAGGGCATGGAGCAGACAGTAGCCTCAGTCCCTCTTCTTCTAGGTCAGAGAGAAGCCGCCTCCAGTGAGGTCTGGTTTTGCAGGAGTCTTTAGAAATCCGCTTTGTCAGAGAAACTCAAAGACCAAACCAGACCCTGCAACTCCAAGCCCCATGACGGCATCCACGTGGCAGGAGGACCAGCCAAAAAAGGGAGGCGGGGTGAGAATCCTCGGCCCCGCCCCTGCTGGGAGGACGGGATTTACCCAGAACCAGCCCCTGACACAGCGGGTCGCCGGCGGGATTTCGAGGAGTGGGAGCCCCAGAGGCCTCCCCACAAAGCGGGCAGCAATTCCCTTGGGCCGGGCAGGCTCGGGCCTCGCGGGCCCTTTAAGGCGGAAGGTGCGCGGCCTCTTTAAGGCAGGTCGGGCGGTTTGTTTTCCGAAGGAAGTGACGGGGGGCGGGATTGAATGAGAAGTGCGAGGGAGTCCCGAGCGCCCGAGTCGGGAGCCGCGGGACTCCAGGGCCCGTCCGCTTCGGAGCGCCCCCTGAGCCCGTACGCCCCAAACTCTCCTCCAACTTTGAGCGAAGTTGGCAGCGCCCCCGCCCGCAGCGAGCCGAGCCGGGGATGCGCCCGCCGGGCGGTCGCGAGGTCCCCCCTGCGCCCCGCGCGCTGCTGCTGGCGCTGCTGGCGCTGCTGGCGGACGCGGGGGTCGCGCGGACCGAGCTGCGGGTGCGCGTGCGGCTGCCTGGCGGCCGGGTGGCTGAGGAGCGCCTGCAGGCGGACAGCGCGGGCGACAGCGTCGGCCTGGAGCTGCGCGAGCCCGACGGCGCCCTGGTCTCACTCACCGCGGACTTCAGGAAGGTGAGCGCCTCCCGGGGCCTCGCGCCCCCACCCCTGACCCCGCACTCAGGCTCGTGGACCTCAGGCCGGGCCAGGGAGGGGCGCCACCTATCCATGAGTGTGCAGGCTGCTCTCTATCCCCCTGTGCCTGGGTTCACAGCGTCCAGATGGCCTATCCTTCTCCTGGGACCCCCTGCTCCCTCCGAACTTCCCCTCCCCCGCCCCATTTCCCCTCTTTACTCCGTGCGCCAAGCCCTGTCCCGCTCCCAGACCTCCAAGCCCTCCCAGAGCCTCCAAGTGCAGACCTTGTTCAAGTCCATCCCTGCCCCTGCTGCCTCTTGCGGTCATGTGTTGGGTGCTCCTTCGGGAAACCCAAGCCGGGAACCAGAGACCCGGGTCCTTGCTGTGATCCAGGCAGGGACGCTAGGAAGCTTGCAGCAGGCTGGCCTGGGAGAGGCCTGGAAGAGTCCCTGTGCTCTGGGGGAGATGCCACCCCTTTCCAGGCCTGGAGGGAGGGCTGGCCACCCCTATGTCTTAACCCTGATTGTGGGAGGAGAAGAAAGACCAGCTTCTACTCAAGTGTGTGTTGTGGAGGGAACAGAAGGTGCACCTGGCTCCTGGGCACAAGTTAGGGCCTGGGGAGTGCAGGTGCTGGGGGTTTTCAGCAGAGGGCCCTGAAGGGTAATGAGTGACTTATAATGACCAACAAGGAGAGTCCTGAAGGAAGAGGTGGGTGAGGGTAACACTCACAGGGAGCCTTCTGAGGGCTTACATCCCCCAGCCCTCTTCTGATCAAAGGAGGCCCTGCTGTGTCCAGGGCAGGGGACAGTGAGGTCAGGCTGCAGGACCCTGGCTGAGCCTTCTTCTCCTCCCTTGTAGAGTCTGGAGCGTGAGAAGGGGCAGAGTTGGAAGGCAACTGGCCTCTGCTGCCCACAGGGTCTCCGTCTCAGTCACAGACAGCCTGGGACGGAGACCCTGTGGGCAGCAGGGGCCGGCCTGATGCTAGCCTGTCATTGGTATGTGACTTGGGGGTGGGCGTGTAGAACCCTGTGGCCTTTCTTACTCAGCAGGATGTGGGCCAGCGAGGTTCTCCTTCAGGAGGGCGCTCCCTCTCCTACTGCTCCCCCTCCTCCTGTTCTGCCTCCTCCTGCTCCCCCTCCTCCTACTGTCCCTCTTCCTGCTCCTCCTCCTTCTGCTTCCCTTCTCTTGTTCCCCCATCTTCTGCTCTTCCTCCTCCTGTTCCCCCTCCTCCTATTTCCCCGCCTCCTGCTCCCCCTCCTCCTGCTCCCCCACCTCCTGATTCCTCTCCTCCTGCTTCCCTTCCTCCTGTTCCCCCACCTCCTGTTCCCCCACCTCCTGCTCCCCCACCTCCTGCTCCCCCTCCTCCTGCTTCCCCTTCCTCCTGTTCCCCAACCTCCTGCTCCCCCTCCTTCTGCTTACCTCCTCCTGTTCCCCCTCTCTCTACTCGCCCTCCTCCTGCTCCCCCACCTCCTGCTTCCCTCCTCCTGCTTCCCCTTCCTCCTGCTCCCCCACCTCCTGCTCCCCCTCCTCCTGCTTCCCCTTCCTCCTGTTCCCCAACCTCCTGCTCCCCCTCCTTCTGCTTACCTCCTCCTGGTCCCCCTCTCTCTACTCGCCCTCCTCCTGCTCCCCCACCTCCTGCTTCCCTCCTCCTGCTTCCCCTTCCTCCTGCTCCCCAACCTCCTGCTCCCCCTCCTTCTGCTTACCTCCTCCTGCTCCCCCATCTACTGCTCCCCCTCCTCCTGCTCCCCCTCCTTCTGCTCTCCCACCTCCTGTTCCCTCTCCTGCTTCACCATTTCCTGCTCCCCATCTTCTGCTCCTCCTCCTCCTGCTCCTCCTCCTCATGCTCCTCCATCTCCTGCTTCCCTATCTCCTGCTCCCCCACCTCCTGCTCCCCTTCTTCTTGCTCCTCCTTCTCCTGCTCCCCTCCTCCTGCTCCCCCATCTTCTGTTCCCCCTCCTCTTGCTCTCCCTTTTCCTACTCCCCCTCTTCCTTCTCCCCCTCTTCCTGCTTCCCCTCTTCCTCCTCCTTCTCCTCCTGCTTCCCCTCCTCCTGTTCCCCTCCTCCTGCTCCTCCTCCTCATGCTCTTCCATCTCCTGCTCCCCCTCCTCTTGCTCCCTTTCCTCTTGCTCCTCCTCAGGCTCCCCCTCCTCCTGTTTCCTTCCTCCTCCTCCTCCTCCTCATGCTCCTCCAGCTTCTGCTCCCCCTCTTCCTGCTTCCCAACTCCTGCTCCCCCATCTCCTGCTCCCTTTCCTCCTGCTCTTCCTGCTCCCCCATCTTCTGCTCTCCCTCCTCCTGCTCCCCCTCCTCTTGCTCCCCCACCTGAACTCCAGGATGGTGTTGTCAAGTGTGCTCTTTTCCTAGAAAATCCAAACCGTGGCTGGACCCAACCTTCCTTTCCCACCCTCCATGGAGCCTTTGCCTGAGAGTGAGCCTCTGGCCGCCCTGAGCCCCTGATGTCCTGTCCCCTGCCCAATGCCTGCCCAGCATTCTTTGAGCTGGAACCTGGACACCTCTCGCCAAGGGGACAGCTTCAGCAGCCAAAGCTGTGGTTAGGACATCAGTGAGGGAGGCAGCAGGGCTGAGCATAAAGCCTGGCCTGCTCTCCCCTGGAGGCCAGGAGAGGGGAGAGCTTGGGGCATGGAGGACTGAGGGTGGGCCCAGTGTGGTGGGATGACCGACTGCCCAGTTAGGGACCTATTTGTGGCCAGTTGCAGGAGTCCGTGTTAATTCCCACAGCAGCTCAAACCTCCACCCAGTGTCTGCCATTTTTCTCAGGTTAGTCTCTGCCCCAGAAGCTGCTGTTCACCCGACGCTGGCATCTCCAATTTCACCAGCAAGGGTAGGAATGGGGAGTGGACAGCTCAGAAAGAAACTTCCAGCTCCAGGTGCTGGGTCATCCCGCAGGGTGGAGCTGGGGAATGCCAGTACCCAGGTGTGTTCAATGTGGACTAGTGTTCACTCCCACCCACTTCCAGTCTCCACTGCCCAGTTCTGAGGCCTTAGACCTCAGAGCCTGTGGTGGGTGACCGCAAGAAATTCTGTCTAGAAGTAATTAATTTTTCTTGTAGGAAAAAATGCCTGGACATAGTGTTCCTTTTGATTCCTGTACCAATATCATTAGGGGTCACTTGGGGAAAGTCCCTAGTCTGTTTGGGAATAGTGGTGTTTGCCATTTTATCACTTTTGGGAAATAGTCCAGATTGAAATGGGACATATTTAACTCTGGGCAAACTACTTGATCTCTACAAGCCTTCACGTATTCATCTGAAAATGGGGGTGATATGGTACAGCCCGTGGCCACTGTGAGAACTAAAAGGAATGCATGCAAAGTGCGCACGTGTGTTGGCTGTTGTGCCTGGTGCTCAAGAATAGAAGCCATTCACTGTCATAGTCGTGGCTCATGGAGCATCTCAGCATGGACCCTCCCTGCTAAGCTTGGGCTAAAGAGGTTGAATGACAAACCCAAAATCACAGAGCATTCGGCACCGAGCCTGGAGCCCCTCACAGTGATCTTTTTGAAGCACCATGTGTCAGAGTTCTTCAGGGAAACAGAAATAAGAGTTCTTCAGGGAAACAGAAATAACACACACACACGCACACACACAGAAAGAGATTTTCAAATATCAAACATTTTTAAAAAATTGTATTCGCTGGGTAATAAGGCAGTTCCATTTTTAGTTTTTTTGAGGAAACTCCACAGTGGCTGCACCAGTCTGCATTCCACCAGCAGTGTATGAGGGTTCCCTTTTCTCTGCATCCTCACCAGCACTTGT
The DNA here is from genome assembly GCA_011751065.1 of Lasiurus cinereus. Lineage (NCBI taxonomy): Eukaryota > Metazoa > Chordata > Mammalia > Chiroptera > Vespertilionidae > Lasiurus > Lasiurus cinereus. Next base: position 44,721,636 of record JAAGEH010000005.1, read on the forward strand.
CCAGTTTGTTGATTTGTTGACTGTAGCCATTCTGACAAGTGTGAGATAGTACCTCATTGTAGTTTCAGTTTGCATCTCTCTGAGGGTCAGCATTTTTTCATATGTCTATTGGCTTTCTGAATGTCCTCTTTGGAGAAGAAGTATCTGTTCAGGTCCTTTGCCTGTTTTTTAATTGGATTGTTTTTATTTTGGTGTTGTTACATAAATTCTTTATCAGTGTTAGATATTAGCCCCTTATCAGATGTAACATTGGCAAATATCTTCTCCCATTCACAAATTGTCTTTTCATTTTGTTGATGGTTTTCTTTGCTGTGCAAAAACCTTTTAGTTTGATGTAGTCCCATTTGTCTATTTTTTCTTTGGTTTCCCTTACCTGTGGAGATAAATCAGCAAAAGTATTGCTAGGAGAGATGTCTGAGATTTTGCTGCCTATGTTTTCTTCTAGGATTTTTATGGTTTCAAGTCTTGTATTTAAGTCTGTAATCCATTTTGAGTTTATTCTTGTGTGTAGTGTAAAAAAGTGGTTTAATTTCATTTTTTTGCACATCTTTCCAATTTTTCCAGCACCATTTATGGAATAGACAGTCTTGATCCCATTTGTATTCTCGCCTCCTTTGATGAATAAAAATTGACCCTAGTGCCTGGGTTGGCTTCTGGGCTCGCTATTCGGTTCCATTGGTCTGTGTCTGTTTTTATGCCAGGGCTATGCTGTTTTGATTACTGTGGCCTTGTAGTATAGTTTGATATCAGGTAGCATGATAGCTCCAACTTTATTCTTCTTTCTCAAGATTGCTATGACTATTTTGGGGTCTTCTGTGGTTTTTTATATAATTTTACAATATTTGTTTTAATTCTGTGAAATATGCCATTGGTATCTTGATAGAAATTGCATTGAATCTATAGATTGCTTTAGGTGGTATGGACATTTTAATTCTGTTAACTTTTTCTATCCATGAACATAGTATATTCTTCCACTTATTTATATAGTCAATTTCTTTCTTCAGTGTCTTACAATTTTCTGAGTATAGGACTTTTACATCATTGAATAAATTTATCTCTAGGTATTTTATTTTTTCATGTAATTGTAAATAGGATTGTTTTCTTAGTTTCCCTTTCTGATAATTCATTATTGGTGTATAAAAATGCAACTAATTTCTGGATATTTATTTTGTATCCTGCTACTTTACTGAACTCATTTATCAATTCTGGTAGTTTTTGGTAGAATCTTTAGGATTCTCTACATAGAGTATCATATTCTCTGTAAATAATGACAGTTTTGCTTCTTCCTTTCCAATTTGGTTGTCTTTTATTTCTTCTGCTTGTCTGATTTCTGTGCTAGGATCTCCAGCACTATGCTGAAGGAGAATGGTGAAAGAGGGCATCCTTGTCCTGTTCCTGGTCTTAAGAGTCACACTTTTAGTCTTTGCCCATTGAGAGTATGATGTTGGCTGTGCGTTTGTCATATGTGGCTTTTATTATGCTAAAGTATGTTCCCTCTAGTCCCACTTTGCTGGGGGTTTTATCTTAAATGGGTGCTGGATTTTATCAAATGCTTTTTCTGCATCTGTTGATATGATCATATGGTTTTTACCCTTCATTTTTTTTATGGTGGTGTATCATGTATGAATCTTCCACTCCTGTAATAAAACCCACTTGATCATGGTGTATGATTTCTTTAGTGTATTTGCTGGATTCAGTTTGCTAATATTTTGTTGAGGAATATAGCATCTATGTTCATCAGGGATATTGGCCTATAATTTCCTTTCTTTGTAGTGTCTTTATTTGGTTTTGAAATGAAGATAATGCTGGCCTTATAAAATGAGCTTGGGAGTCTTCCTTCCTCTTGAATATTTGGGAATATTGAGAAAGATAGGTGTTAGTTCTTTAAATGTTTGATAAAATTCACCCGTAAAGCCATCTGGTCCTGGACTTTTGTTTGTTGGGAGTTTTTTGATTAGTGCTTCAATTTCATTTGTTGTAATCTGACTATTCAGGTTTTCTAATTCTTCCTGATTCAGTTTTGGAAGATTGTATGTTTCCATGGATTGTCCATTTCTCCCACATTGTCCAATTTGTGGTGTATCATTTTTCATGATATTTTCTTATGATCCTTTGTATTTCTGTGGAGTCACTTGTTACTTCCCCTTTTTCATTTCTGATTTTATTTATTTGGGTCCTCTCTTATTTTCTTAATGAGTCTGGGTAAAGGTCTGTTTTGTTTATCTTTTCAAAGAACCAGCCCTTGGTTTCATTGATCTTTTGTATTGTTTCTTTAGTTCCTATTTGTTTCTTTAGGCCCTGATCTTTATTACAGTGGTACCTCAAGATACGAGTTTAATTCGTTCCGTAACCTTGCTCGTATATCAAGTTGTTCATATCTCAAAGCAAATTTCCCCATTGAAATCAATTGAAATGCCGTTAATCCGTTCGAGCCCCCAAAATGCCACCCCGGTTGTTCTTGTTACGTGTTTTTGAATAAGAAAAATGTATTTATAAATGACAAATATTGTATAAAAACATAATAAAAGAGAATGTAAAGGAATAAACTGGTTTTATAAAGTGTATTTTCCTACTCGTTACACTCTTAATGCTACACTTTATCCCTAAACTGAATGTAACTTAACTAATCTTCACTGAACTTAATTGCTACTGGTTTTTGCATTTTTGGCCGATTTCAAAAAAAACGTGTCCATCGAGGTTTGCCTCTTCCTCCCTTTCAGAATGTTTCTAAAATGGGTGAGGCAAGTTTCATTGAACAGATCCCGATGCATGACCAGTAGCAACTTTTTCAGGGTGTTTCTTTTCCACGAAGTGTGACACCCTCTCCCACATTCCTAAGATCTCCTTTATCTCACTTGTAGAGATCTCCTCCACCTCTGGCTCCTCCTCAAAACCAATTTCTTGGAGAACCTCCGCATGTTGCTGAGACTGCAACTCTTGTAACTCCTCCGTGGTGAGTTCCAGAGAGTGCTCCTCGACGAGCTCATTCATGTCTCTCTCATCCACCTCCAGGCCCATGGATTTTCCCAGAGACACTATCTCTTCCTCCACTGGCACCTCGGGTTCGAATCCTTCGAAGGTCCTTTCGGCTACGGCCTCAGGCCACAGCTTCTTCCATGCAGAGGTCAAAGTCCTCGTTGTAACACCCAGCCAGGCCTGATCAATAATTCTGAGGCATATCACGATGTTAAAGTGGTTCTTCCAGAACTCTCAAAGGGTGAGGTTTGTGTTCTCCGTCACCTCAAAGCAGCGCCGGAACAGGTGCTTGATGTACAGCTTTTTAAAATTAGAAATCACCTCCTGATCCATGGGCTGCAGGATAGGAGTGGTGTTGGGAGATAGGTAGACAACCTTTATAAACTTGAACTCTTTGAGGAGTTCATCTTCGAGGTTCAGTGGGTGAGCAGGAGCATTGTCGAGGACGAGGAGGGCTTGCATGGTTAGGTTGTTTTCCTGTAGATATTTCTTAACAGAAGGGCCGAAAACCAGGTTTACCCGCTCCACAAAGAACTGCCTGGTGACCCATGCCTTCGGGTTTGCCCTCCACATAACTTGCAGTTTATCTTTTAAAATCTTATGTGACTTAAAGACTCTGGGGTTTTCTGAATGGTATACAAGCAGAGGCTTGATCTTGCAGTCGCCACTCACATTGGCGCACAGTGCGAGAGTTAGCCTATCCTTCATGGGTTTGTGGCCTGGCATCACCTTCTCCTCTGCAATTATATAAGTCCTATTCGGCATCTTCTTCCAGAAAAGCCCTGTCTCGTCACAGTTGAAGACTTGCTGGGGGATATATCCTTTGGCTTCTATCAGTTCGGAAAAAGTTTTGAGGTAATCCTCAGCTGCCTTCAAATCCGAACTTGCTGCCTCACCATGCCTGACGATGGAGTGAATGCCGGACCTTTTCCTGAAGTTATCAAACCAGCCTCTACTGGCTTTAAATGAGTCTTTCGATGCTTCGTCCGTGGAAGTGCTCGGGGTCTGCTCCAGCAAATCACCGTAAATCGCTCGCGCCTTCTTGCATATGATGCCCTGTGTTAATATATATCTCCTTTAAGCTGCTTCTCTGTCACTCACACCGTCAGTAGATTCTCCATCTTTTCATGGAGGGAGCTACGGAGCTTAGAAATTATTGTAACGCCCTTAGCTGGCGTTATACCCTTTATTGACTCCTTCTATTTAAGCACAGTGCATATCGTTGAAGTACTATGCCCGTACTGCCTCGCCAAGTCAGCCACTCGCACACCTTGCTCATATTTTTCTATGATTTCACGCTTTAAGTGAATAGACATCATCCTCTTCTGAGCACTGACCTTTCCACTCGCTTTCTTCGGACCCATGGTTATAAAAAGAAATGTGATCAAGTATGTAAATGCACAAAAGATGCTTCAACAATGAGGTAAACAAGCACAATGACTGAGGTGTGGAAAACTATGATACACTCGAGTCCAGGTAAACTGGTGGGTTGAGATTACTCGTATCTCAAATGTTGCTCGTATTTCAAAGCAAAAAATCGCTCGCTCGACCGCTCGTATCTCAAAAATCTTGTATGTTAGGGCACTCGTATCTCGAGGTACCACTGTATTTCCTTTCTTCTACTCACTTTATGCTTTGTTTGGTCTTCTTTTTCAAGTTCCTTTAAGTGTAAAGTTAGATTTTTTACTTGAGATTTTTCTTGTTTCTTGAGGTAGGCCAGTAATACTAAGAACTTCCCTCTTAGGACTGCTTTCTCTATGTTCCATAGTTTTTGAGTTGTGCATTTGCTTTCATTTGTTTCAAGATATTTTAATTTACTCCTTGATTTCATTGTTAACCCGTTCATTGTTTAGTAAGATGTTATTTAGTTTCCACGGTGTGTTTTTCAGTTTGTTTGTTTTTTGGATTGATTTCTATTTTCATACCTTTATGGTTAGAAAAGATGCTGGGCCCATTTCACAAGCTGGTAGCCAAGGTGAGATTTTTAAAATGTATTTTTATTGATCTCAGAGAGGAAAGGAGAGGGAGAAGGAGATAGAAACATCAGTGATGAGAAAGAATCATGGATCAGCTGCCTCCTGCAACCTGGGCATGTGCCCTGACTGGGACTCAGAGACTGACCTCCTGCTTCATAGGTTGATGTTCAACCCCTGAGCCACACCTGCCAAGCTAACCCAAGTGAATTTTGAATATCAACCCCTTGGCATCTTTGCACCTGAGACCGGTCCCTTCGCCCCCTTCTATAGCTTCTAGAGAGATAGTGGCAGGCTGTGGGGCCCACCATTACAAGGCTCACAGATTCTATGGAGCATGCTCTGTGCACCTTTCCACCCTTCACTAGCTGTGGGACTTGTCAGCCATAGTCTCTCTACGCCCCAAGCTCAGACTTGTAGGCGCACAGTAGGCCCAGAGTGCGGGCTGCAGGCTTTGTCCCGGGAGGTGTAGGCAAGGCCTTTGCCCTGCAGATGTGGTAGACGTAATGGGAAGTGGGGTGCCCGCAAGGCCCGGCAGTCCCGCTCTCTCCTCTCCTGCTGAGCCATTCTCAGCTGCTGTTGCTCAGGGACCAGCACATTGAGCACTTCTGTCCTTTAGGTTGAAGGTGTGTCTCTTGCTGCCCCACTGGGGGTCTCAGTGATAGAGGGAGCAGGGAGGTCTGGCTGGAATCTGGGTGAAAGGCAGCTCTGAGCCCCATCCTAGGAGCCTAGTCCAGCAGGTCGTTGGGCCTGACTGGGTCAGGGCATTGTCCCTACAGGATCAGGGGTCAGGGGTCAGGGCAGTGGTGGCCTTGGGATTTGGCTGACGGAGCCCTAGGGCTGAGGGTAGAGGTGGGGGTGCAGGGGGCAGTGGGCTCAGTGCCGTGACAAGAGCCCTATCCTCAGCTGGGTCCGAAGGGCGTGCACACCTCCTGATGGTGGGCATGCCCCTGGGCAGCAGCCTGGGATGTGCTTGGCCAGCTCTGGAGGGACTCCACTCCCTGTGTTCAAGAGCCCTGGGCAGAGCAGGCAGCACAGGCTGGGAGGCATGGGTCCTGGCTGGCTCTCTTCACTGGCCTGAGCAGCCCAGCAGGGACAGAGGAGTCAATATTTAGTTGGCTCAGTCCCGGCTTCAGGATTGCGCACCCTGTGAGTGTGATGAGAAGAGGCTGGAACAGGAAGCTCCAGGGGAGGATGCTGGCTGTGGAGAGCAGTGAGGAAATGGGGAGTAAGAGGGCCAGCTGCTTCATGAGAACCCTGGTGGGGAGGAGCATGAAGAAGGGGCAGGGCCCCATCCTGTCCCTTTAGTCCTCCGCTCCGTTGTGGTAGAGGCTGAGGGCACAGCCAGGTCTCACCACCCCCCAGGTGGGCTTTCTGGAGAAGGGCTCTCAGAGAGGAGGGGGGCAGCAGGAGCTGGGAGAGGTGTTGGCAGGAGGATGAAGAACAGAGGAGGAGAGACCCCTCTTTGAGGATGCATGTGAAGACGTGGGGACAGTGTGGGGACAAGTGCACTGTGCTGGTGTGACTGGGCAGGAAAGCTGTTGGGCTGGGGAGAAAGGGTGGGGGGACAGAGACTTCAGTGAGGGGAGGGGTGGGGATCTTTGGGAGGACAGTCTGGGAGGGAGGCTTCCCCATGACCGTGAAGTGGAGGGAGGAGGGAGGAACTGGGAGGGAGGGAACCGTATGCACAGTTGTGCGTGTAGAGAGCGGGAATGTGCACTGAGCCACAGGGAGCCCGGGCCAGAAGTGCAGGAAGAGCTGTGAGGCCGGGACCCCTGCTCAGGTGCCGAGCATCTGGGTGTGAGTGTTTGCAAAGCAGCAGGTGTGGCTCTGGGCGCAGGTGGGCCAGGCCATCCCTCTGAGGAGGCAGCTCGAAGAAGGTCCTGGTGTGGCTTGTGGCTGGTGCTGGAAGGGCCAGCGCCTGGGTTTAGGGCCCCAGTAGGGTGCCGGCGCAGTATACAGGACCGGGGCCTCTGAAGGCCCTTGTCTCAGTCCTTCCCTCCCTCCCGCTCTCCTGCTGGCTGGCTGGTTACTTCCAGGCCCAAAGTGTCACCCACCCTCCGGGTCTTGGATGCATCTCCACGGGAAAACATGCTTCCTGCCTGTGCAGGTCAGAGCCAGCAGCGGGCAAGGCCAGGGCTGCAGATCACAGAGGTCAGCCACTGTCCTGGGATCTCTCACTCCACACCTCCTCACCGTCCTCTGAGGAGGATGCTGCTGGTTGTAGTCACCCACAGATGTGGGGACTCAGGTGCTGTGATTTGGAATCTTTCCAGGTCACCAGGGCCTCTGTTCACATGTATCCGCCCTTCACATGTATCGGCACTCAGACCCACAGGACTAGGGCAGGGCTCTCTCCATGGCCCACTCACCAGGACTCCACCAGCCCAGACCTTACCCCTGGCCCTGGGGACCACGCCTCCTCCTGATGGCCGGTGCCTGGCAAGCAGCAGGTTCCAGAAGCTTGTGGGAGAGGGACGCTTAGTCCTAGTCCGAGGACCTGCTTCGAGCCTGCCATGGGCTCTTTGCCAGCTGTGCCATCTGCCTTGGGTGTGAGGCCGCATCCGGGTGGGCCATTCCAGGACATTTTCCATGAGGAAGAAGCCTGGGCCTGGAATCTGGCCAGATGTTCTCTGAAGCAGGGTCCTTTCCCCTAGACCCCCCTCCTCTCATGCCAGGTGGGGCATCAGCCCTCCTAGACCAGGACTGTCATGGTCACCAGGGCCTCTCCTAAGCAAGGGGCCTTGACAAGGTTTTTTAAATTGACTTCAGAGAGAGAGGATGGGAGAGGGAGGAGGGAAACATCTGTGTGATAAATACTGTTAGGTTGCCTACTGCACACATCCTGACCATGATCAAACCTGCAAACTGGGCAGTTACTCTGACCAAGAATTGAACCTACCACCCTCAGTGCACGGGAGGGACTACATTCTAACCGCTGAGCCGCCCACAGGGCAGGGCCCTGAGAGATGTAGGCCACTTCTGGCTGGGACTTGGGAACTCCTCCCTGGAAGCCCTTAGCAAGGCACTGCAGGAGGTGAGGGCAGAGTCACCCCAGGTGCAGGCAGTTAGTGCTCAGCAGGCAATTAGGAAGGGGATCCCATTCCATCACCCCACTCTTCCTCCCCCATTCATGCAGTGAGTCAGTAACAGGAAGCAGCCCTCCACTATTATGCCGGGTAGTCACCTCGTGTGGAAAGGGGAAGTGAGGAGGGAAGGGAATGGTGAGTCATCCTGCTGCTTTGGGCCAGGAGGCGGCCACAGTGGCAGGCAGCTCATGGGGATGTTGACCAGAAACCTCTCTTGCCCCCATGACCACACCTGAGATGGGACACAGGAGCCAGGGGACAGCAGTCTGGGGGCATTTTGAGGAATACTGACATCCAGGCATTTCTGTGAACTTGGATAAGGATGTCAGCAAGAGAAACTCTGCAGCTGTACCTGTGCGTACAGCCCCTGCACAAGGCCTGGACCCTCTGCTCAGAGCCTGGTGCCCGGCCATGCCACTGGCCACGTCCAGTGCCTGCAGGGAAGCTCTACATCGGTGACTCTGCTCTGGCCAGCGCTCTGGCGGCTCCTGTGGGAATTGTCCAGGCAGCCACAGCACACCTGGGTGTGTTCTTTCTCTTAAGTCTCGGGGTTAAATGGGGGAAATAATTCCTACGCCCTTGGGAGAGGGTATCCGGTATCCGTGTGGCTGTGTCCATATGGTGGCCTCACGAGCCGCACTGAGTGCTGGGTGGGGTCAGCTGCACCTCCCTTACCCCCAGCACGTGAAGATCCTGCGGGCGCTGGTCCTGGGGGAGCTGGAGAAGGGCCAGCGCCAGTTCCAGGCACTCTGCTTTGTCATCCGGCTGCGCAACCACGAGATCATCCCCAGCGAGTCCATGGCCAAGCTCCGGCAGGTGAGGCCACCGCACCAGTCCCTTCTGCCCAGCACTCCCCCTTCCTCCCAGCACTCACACCCCTGCAGCCAGTGTGGCCCCAGCCTGCACCCACCTCATCCTGCCAGCACCAGGCCTTAGCACTCAGACCTGTACTCCGCTCTCCCTCTAGGCCTGAATCCCCCGACTCTGCCCTGGTCACACTTGAACTCATACCCCAGATCCCTGCTCTGCACTGAGCCCTCCGCTCATATCCCTCCAGCCCCTAAAGTTAGCACCCCCACTTATGGCGCGGCTGGATGCTCGCACCCTGAAGATGGCTCTGCCTTCAGACCCAGTGCCACCCTCACTGTCTGGGTTGCATTGGGCACATTACCCACCTTCAGAGTCTCCACCTTCCTGGCCTGTTCCCTGTGCCTGCCCCTCCCAGAGAAACTCATCTCCTGGGAAACATGGAGCCCCGGAGGTCAATCTCCTCAGACAGCCTGTCCCCTGATCCCTGGGACAGCAAGACTGAGTGCTTCGTGGGCCACAGAGGATGGCGAGGGCAGCTGCGGGGCTGGCTGCACTCTGGGCATCAGCATCCCTGCAGCTGGTGGAGAGCCGGGTATTCCTGAATGCCCCCTCAGATTAGCCTAGGCGCTAAGACCACTAGTTGCTAAGACCACCAGCCTGGGCCTGTCTGGCTCAGTGATGGGGGACATGGACAAGTGATGGGGGACATGGGCAGGAGATGGGGGATGTGGGTAGGTGATAGGGGATGTGGGCAGGTGATAGGGGACATGGGCAGGTGTTGGGGGATGTGGGCAGGTGATCAGCATCCCTGCAGCTGGAGGAGGGGCTGGGTATTCCTGAATGCCCCCTCAGATTAGTCCAGGCACTAGACCACCAGCGCATCCAGAGACCTGGTGGGAGTGGCCCTTCTCCTCCCACAGAAGAACCCACGGACGGTGCGTCAGGCGGAGGAGGTGCGGGGCCTGGAACGGCTGCATATGGATATAGCCGTGAACTTCAGCCAGGGGGGCCCTGCTGAGTCCCCACCTGCACAACGTGTGTGCAGAGGCCACAGACGCCATCTACACCCGACAAGAGGACGTCCAGTTCTGGCTGGAGCAAGGTCCGCTATGTCTGCCCTCTGCCTACCCAGATAGGATAGGATGCACATGGCATGTAGGGTTCAGGGAAGGGACCTCCAAACAGGCTGGGTATCAACCAAGGGAAAGGGACCTACCCAAAACAATGGCTCTATCAGGCCCAGGAAGGACATTCCCAGCCCCCCACCCCACCCCCTGATCTTGGTGAGAGCACAGATGGGCCCAGGCACGAGGTGGGGGTGGGGGAGGGAAGCAGACTCCTGTGGGCTGCCCCCCAAACTGAGGCACCAGCCTGACATGTTCTTAGAGGCTGGTCCCCAGTGGCCACTGCACTGAGCCCAGGTCTTGCTGCCTCCTGCAGCCCGCATGCCCATCCCTTTGCCCTGGCACCCTGAGCTCCCTCCTGATCCTCCTCAGGTGCCTTCCCTTGAAGAAATGATTCCTGACTTCCTACTTGTGCTCCAGCAGCCAGCAGGTGGGCAGTCCCCGCTCCTTCCTGCTGTGTGAGGGCTGACACTCCCCACTGGTTTCCTCACCAGAGGCAGCAATGGGATGCTTAGCTCCTGGGGGTGATGTCCTGATAGAGGGGCCTTCTGCTAAGGGACACCCCTCCCCTGACCTCCCCCTGACCTTGCCTCTCTCCCCCTGACCTTGCACCTTCCTCTCCCACGCCCCCCCCCCCCAGGTGTTGACAGCTCCATGTTCAAGGCTCTGCCCGTGGACATAGAACAGGCGCTGCCTCGCTGCGGGCAGGCGGGGGACCGGAGGGCACCCTGTGTCTGCCACTACAGCCTGAGCCTGGCCTGGTACCCTTGCATGCTCAAGTACTGCCACAGCCGGAACCGCCCAGCACCCTACAAGTGCGGCATCCGCAGCTGCCAGAAGAGCTACAACTTCACCTTCTTTGTGCCTCAGCGGCAGCTGTGCCCCTGGGAGGAGGACCCCTAGCTGGGGAGTGAGGGAGGACTCACCACACCTCCCTCAATCCCCAGGAAGTCTTACTTCCTCCCTCCCCTCCTCTCATTTCAGAGCCTCTGGCCTGTCACTCATGACATGAAGAGAGGTGTGGTGTGCGGGGTAATCATGAAGGCAGCCCCACTCGCCCCTGTGTCTGACAGAAGGGGCTCTGCACACTGCACACCTCCTTAAGCCCCCCGATTTCAAGCCACCAAATGCCTGTGATTCTCCTGTTGAACTTTGCACGTTTAGACCCTACAAAGTGCCTTTTCCTGTGACCCCTCCCCACAACAGCTACCTGTGCCTTTCCCCAGACTGCCCTGGCCACAGGCAGGCAGGCACCTCCTTCCCTCTAAGCAGAATCATGTCTGTGGGATTCTGGGACAGGAGGGAGCATGAAGCATGAGGAAAACTTGAATTCCAAATTTTTAGTGCAAAGTATTTATTGTTTTTACTAGAAATTAAACGTTTCCATTTCTACTTGACCCGCCTGGCCAATGCTGTCCCTTGTGTTGGACCAGTGGTGTGGTGGAGTGAGGAGGAGGGTGGGATGTCATTGGGGTTATAGATGAACCCTGCATTAGGAAGAGGAGACAGACACAGGTGAGCAAGCCAGACAGTGGCAGGCAGTATGGAGTATATTCAGTCAAGAGACAACGAACATTCCAGAAACAGACTTTAAGGCTTGAAATCCTGAGGGTCTAGCTTCTTATTTGCTGTGCAATTTGGTCAAGTTATTCTCCTCTCTGCCTCAGCTCTCTCAGCAGTAAAATCAGCTTAATTGTGGTTCTGGATGATGTCACACTTGTCAGGTGCCCAGGTCGTATGGTCACAGTGTTAGCTATTATTACATCACTAGAGACCCGGTGCACAAATTCATGCATCAGTGGGGTTCCTCAGCCTTGCCTGTGGGATTGGGCTGAAACCAGTTCTCCAACATCCCCTGAGGGGTCCCGGGTTGTGAGAGGGCACAGACCAGGCCGAGGGACCCCACGGGTATACAATCGGGGCCAGGGAGAGACGTGGGAGGTTGGCCAGCCATAGAGGAACCATGGGAGGATTCCAGGGCGTGTCCAGCCCATCTCAGTCAGTCCTGAACTTTTGGACCCCAGCAGCAAGCTAACTTACCAGTTGGAGCGTCTGCCCCCTGATGGTCAGTGCACGTCATAGAGAGCAGTTGAACAGCCTTAGCATATCATTAGCATATTACACTTTGATCTAATGAACAGACGACTGGAAAACTGGACACTTAAAGCATATTAGGCTTTTATTATATAGGATTTCTGTCCATGAAAGAAGCAGACGTTCTCATCCGTAACCCAGATCACCAGCCCACACTCCTGAAGCCCCTCCCTTTGAATGTGCCACCTGTGTGAAGAGGCTGTCACTGCCATGCCGGGCCAGACACTGCAGGACTCCCATGAGGATGGCTGGACATCTGAATTTATTGCCCAAAGTGCCCTGGATATGAGGGGGTGTGGGTGGAGACTGAAGGGTGGTGAAAGTTTGGCAAGGTGGGCAGGCGGGGGGACTATGCTTCAGGGGCTGGGAAGTCCTGGGTTCCCAGTTCCTCAGGAAGAGGGGACCAGGGAAGTCAGCCGCCTCACAGTCCATGGAGAGGGGGCAGCCCCCTACTCTGCTCCCAGCAACCCAGAACAGGCTACGGCTACCCCTGAACCTGTGTAGGCTGGAGGGGGCTGCGAGCAAGGCTTGGCCATGGCCATAGGGGACTGTGGAGAGACTTCAGGCGAGCGTTCCTCTCTCTGAACCTGTTCGCAAAGATAAGATTCAGCTGCACTGGAGTGGAGGAAGGGGGTTGTGGGAGGTGGGGGGGGGCATTGCTCCCTGGGATTCTCCAACCTCTCCTGCACATGTGGCCTTAGGCCTAAATATGTAGCCCTCCTTGGGATGAGGGAGACACTACTTGGAGAAGGCACCTTCCACCTATGTGTCTCTCTTTTTGTTTGTTTTAAATCCTCACCTGAGGATTTGCCCACTGATTCTTAGGGAGAGTGGAAGGGAAAGGGAGAGACAGAGAGGAACATTGATGTGAGAGAGACACATTGATTGGTTACCCTCTGCATGCACCCCAATCAGGGCTTGGGGCTGGGGAGGAGGCTGCAACCAAGGTACATGCCCTTGACTGGGATTCTTCAGTCCACAGGCTGACGCTCTGTCCACTAAGCCACACCAGCCAGGGCCTATCTGTCTGCTTTTATTGAGTGGGTGGGGTCCCCAAATCATATGCCTTCCCTACTATCTTCCAAAATAGCCGAAATCAATACTTTCGTAAAAACTCCTGCCTTGCACAACAATATCAAAACTACAACTAAAAGATAAAAATGGACATCATCCAGAACCACAGGAAAGCTGGCTGAGTGGAAATTCTACAATTAGAAGGAAAGAGGAAAGCACATTGAGACTCAGAGGAGCTGTAAAAGGCTGAGGTATGGAGACACATGCATGGAGAGGTCAGGTGGCTGAGTGCATGTGCAGCTGAGTACATGGCTGGCTTCCTCAAGCAGGAGGGAGATGGAAGCTCCTGACTGCACTGAACTCAATTCCTGGGCGAGACTCTGGGAACCCAGACCCACTCGGGGGGAATCTGGACTGTCAGGAAAAGAGAAAGCACACTGAAACTCAGGGGAGCTACGGAACGCAAAGGTCTGGAGGTGTGCATGTGCAGAGAGGACTGACTGCTGAGTGCTCGGACAGCTGAGTGCTCGGCTGGCTTTCTAAAGCAGGAGGGATACAGAAGCTCCTGACCATGCTAAATTCCAGTTCCGGGTGAGACTCTGGGGACTCAGACTCGTTTGGGGAGAAACTGGACTACCTGGCAGTGGGCGAAACTTGAGGGCAGCTTTCTCTTGGAGGTGCTTGCAGCAATTACTGAGGGAAACTGAAACTCAGGGGCTTCATAGAGCAGGGCTGCTGGGAAGCCAAGACTATCTGCTCCACCCTGAGACTCCGCCCCATTCAAGCTGAGCACAGAGGCTTTTGCAATTTTGCAAGTCTTGTCTCATGAGGGTCTCTCCAGCACAGAAGTTCTCCCTGTGCAGACACAGCTCATCCTCACAGCCAATTGGCCTCTGGAGATCAATTCCTCCCAGTGATACCAACAACATTCAAGACTTAACTACAACAAGGCTGTGCACACAGTCCACAAAGGGGTGCATCAAAAGTGTCCACCTTAGGTAACTGGGGAGGCTGAGCCACTGTGCCCTATAGGACACCTACCAGACAAAGCTTCTCTACCAACTCAGGGAAGCAGCAAAAATGTGAAGACAAAGAAACATCACAAATGAAAGAAATGGAGGAAAGCAAATGACTGGATATACAGTTCAAAACCACAATTATAAGATTTTTCAAGAATTTCTGATAAATTTAATGAGACCCTCAAAGATATGAAATAATTTCTGATAAATTTAATGAGACCCTCAAAGATATGAAATAAAAAATATTATACAGAGACCTAACAGCAGACTAGAGGAATGCAAAAATCAAGTCAAAGATTTCAAATACAAAGAAGCAAAAAACAAACAAACAAAAAAAAAACACACTCAACTGGAAAAGAAAAAAGAATCCAAAAATATGAAGATAGTGTAAGGAGCCTCTGGGACAACTTTAAGCATACTAACATCAGAATTATGGGGATGCCAGAAGAAGACAGACAGTAAGATACTGAAACCTATTTGAAGAAATAGTGACTGAAAACTTCCCCCAACCTGATGAAAGAAATAGACTTACAAGTACAGGAAGTGCACAGAATCCCAAATAAAAGGAATCCAAAGAGGACCACACCAAGACACATCACAATTAAAATGCCAAGAGCAAAAGACAAAGAGAATATTAAAAGCAGCAAGAGAAAAACAGTTAATTACCTACAAGGGAGCACCCATACTATTGTCAGCTGATTTCTCAACAGAAACACTGCAGGCCAGACAGGAGTGGCAAGAAATATTCAAAGTAATGATTAGCAAGAACCGACAACCAAGATTACTCTACCTAGCAAAGCTATCATTCATAATTGAAGGTCAGATAAAGAGCTTCACAGGTAAGAAAAAGCTAAAGGAGTTCATTACCACCAAACCGTATTGTATGAAATGCTGAAAGGTATTCTTTAAGAAAAGGAAGAAGAAGAAAAAAAGTAAAGATAAAAATTATGAACAACAAATATCTATCAACAAGTGAATCTAAAAATCAAGTGAATAAAAAATTTGATGAACAATAAATTGGTAAATATAATAGAATCAGGGGCATAGAAAGGGAGTAGACTGACAATTCTCAGGAGGAAAGAGGTGTGGGGGGTGCGGGCAGAGATGACAAAAATCATACACCTATGGATGAGAACAGTGGGGGGAGGTAAGGGCAGAGGGTGGAGGGGAACTATGTGGGGGGGAAGGAGGAACAATTTTAATAATCTGAACAATAAAGATTTATTAAATTTTAAAAAGTAATATTTTCAAGACTTGGAGTGTTTTTCTGATATTCCTTTGAGATTGCCCCCTGCCTGGGGCCCCTGCTTGGTGTCGGTTATGAGGATGAGAATTAGGTCCCCTGAGACCTGCGTCCAAGCCACCAGAGCAGCCCAGGCCCACCACTGCTGCCATGTCCTACTGACAGGTTTCAGTGCGTCGGGGCCCTTGAAGCTTGTTAAACAGATGTAGGATGTTGGCTTTGCTGACTTCGAGGCTCTTGGGGGTGCGGAGCCCTGGGAGGTCACCCACCCACAGGGGTCTCATCCCTCTGGCCCCTCAGATTTTATTAAGTCCCTCAATGGGCCCTTGGGAGTGATTCCTGGACATCTTATGGGCGTGGCTCTGTGCTTTCCAGCAGTCACCCCATGATCAACCCCAGTCCCACAGCCTGCAGGGAGAGGCCCACCATCACCTCCCATCTTCCTGGCACCGCACTTGGGCGGGACTGCTGCTGGCACCCACCTCAGACCCTTGGCCGTTTGGCGGCTAGACCATCGAATGTTTGGTTCACTGTGACTTGCTCTTACCGGCTATGGCTGCAGAGACTATAACAATGAGATCCAAACTGGCCAGTACTTGGTAGAAACCATCAAATCCCCCCAAGTAGGCCATCCCAGTCACTGGCATATGTGGGAGGCCTTGTTCCTCCACTTCTACTGTAGTGGCAAGTGGTCTTGAGAGAGAGATTGAGATTTTTGAGGAATTAGTTCATGAGATTGTGGAGTTTGGTAAGTTCAAAATCCTTAGAGGCTGGCAGCTTAGGCAAAACTTAGAGTCTTTTCTTTTTGGTGTTAATCCTCACCTGAGGACATTTCCCGATTGATTTTTAGAGAGTGGAAAGGAGAGGGAGACGTCAATATGAAAAAAAAACATGGATTGTTTGCCTCCTGCACAGGCCTCAACTAGGGCTGGGACTGAGCCCTCAACCCAGGCACATGTCCTTGACCGGAATTGAACCTGGGACCCTTCAGCCCGCAGGCCAATGCTCTAGCCATGGAGCCATACCGGCCAGGGCAGGACTTGTTATGCCCGAAGTGCACAGCTGGGAAATTAGGCAGGGCTCTTGATCCAATTGGAGCAGAATTGCTTCTTTCCTTGCAAAACCTCAGCTGTTGCCTAGGCCGGCAGCTAATGTCTCGGAGACGCGGTCCCTCAGCAAAAGGGCATCCAGTGCACTGATGGCTGCAGGTTGGTTCTGCTCAGAGCACATACCTTGGCTGCGGGTTCGATCTCGGTCACGGTGCATACAGAAGGCAGCCGATTGAGATCCACATCTGTCTCTCTCTCCCTCTCTCAAATCAATAAACATATCTTCTGGTGAAGATTAAAAAAAAAAAAGCTTCACAGCAACCTTGAGATGAGCATTAGACCAGACCACCACACAGCGGGGCGCCCAGCCTAGCGTGCTGGCACTGTTAGCATCACCGTCTCCACTGGATAGGGTCACACACTGCCATGGCCCAAGACAGCATCCAGCATGCCGAGGCTGGTTCCAGGTGACAGCACTGACTGCAGCCAGTAAAAGCTGGGCTGCTGTCCCATGCTCATCCCCTTGCCCCTGCCCTGTACCATCTGTCCTCTACCTCCCCTGCCTGTGCCTACGGACCCCATTTCTGGGCCCAGCACACCTGGGCCCTGCACCTCTGCTTGTCAGCCTGCCCGTGAGAAGTCAGAGACCTGAGGGCAGGACGAGAGATTTGAGACAGGTATTCCTGCTCAGCCTCACGCTTGCCATGGCTGCCCTCCCCTCAGCAGTGCCCAGCGGCTCTTCCTCCTCTTGCTCCTCAGCCCTCTCCTCTCCCCTCTCCCCTTTCCTTTCTCTCCTCTCTGTGTGGTTCTGTTTCCTGGTAGAGACACTCGCTAATGACCACAGTGTCCCAGAGGGGGCTCAGGGCAGGAGCCTTGGGGGGGGGGCAGGGCAGGAGCTCTGTGTGTGTGTGTGTGGGGAGGGCAGGGCAGGAGCCATGTGGCGGTGGGGGGGCAGGGCAGGGCAGGGATGAGGGGTGCATTCCCTGGGGAGAAGGCCCACCTGAAGGGCTCCCTCAGCAAAGAAAGGAAGAGAATCATAAGCTACCTCAGGGCCCAGGCCTGTGGGGAGCCCACACCCCGTGAGGGGACGGGAGGGCAGGGTGAGTGACAATCCCTGTGGCTCCCCTCCTACATCATAAGCAGCAGAAATATCTCCATCCAAGCTCCAGACTCACTTGTCTTTCAGAATTCTCTCCTGCCATGATGGTGGAGGGTGTCTCTTCACCCCAACCCTGACCCCAATCACCCGCCCCCTGCTCTGAGTCCTAGCCCCTCTCTTTTCTCCCTCTTCACTCTTCCTTGCCTTCTTCCCATCTGCCCTGAAAGTATTTAAATCTTTACCAACTAAAAACATAAGTAAAGAATCTCAACCCTTGCCCTGTCTGTCCCTGTTCCTCCCAGTGAGACTTCTTGCTGGAGTCCCATGTCCAGCGATGCCCAGCCTGTGGTCAGCAACAAGCCTGTCAATGGAGCTGGCAAGCAGGCCGCCTACATCAGGGCAGGTGGAGGCCCTGCACCGATGCTTCCTCACACTGTGAGCACCTCTGAGCTTGGGTGCTCACACAGCCTGCCCTGCTGGGAGCTGTGTTTGTGATCCTTGTGCCCATCACCCAAGGGCATCTCACTTGAGGCCCTTCCTCTGTGCAGCCTTTCCCAATGCCCCTGCTGTTATTAGTTTCTGCGCCGAGGGACTCACCTGGTCACTGGCCTGTAAGCATCACAGCTGGGAGCTACCTAGGGCCGGGCGCATCTGGATGCCATCCGTTCCCAGCTCCCTGCCCAGTGGCAGCTGCAGTGGGTCCTCAATCCAGGCTCTGAGTGGCAGGAAGGACAAGTGCCTCCAAGTCTCCTCCATGTAGGGTACTTGGACGCTGCAGAGATGACCAACCACAGGATAGCTTGTCACCCGGGCAGAGGCTGGCTGATCCTGCTGGGGTTCCAGGTAAAATCTGGCCTTTGTTGGGGAGCAGGGACTAGAAGGCCCAGCAGCATTCTGAAGCTAAAGTTCAGTGTCTCTGTCTTGCCAAGCACTGGGCCCTCATCTGTGATCCCCCAACCCCTCCCCCCCCCCCCGCCCCTCTCAAGCTCCCCAAGCTCAGCCCTGGGCAGGCTCTCCCCATGGGTGTCCTGAGACCTCTCCAGAGACCTGCAGGGAGGGATGCTTGGCAGGCTCACACCCCTCTCACCACAAGAGGGCGCCATGGACTTAAGACGTGCCCTGAGCTTAAGGGTGAACCTGGAGGCCTACCTGGTCTGAGGTAGGCCTGACTGAAGCATAGTTCTGCTGAAGGTGCAACCTAAGGGGCCAATGCTGACCCCAAGATCAAAAATGTACATTTAAAATCAGAGTTGCCCTAGTTGGTGTGTCTCAGTGGACAGAACGTCGGCCTGTGAACTGAAGGGTCCCAGGTTGGATTTGGTCAAGGGCACATGCCTGCGTTGCAGGCTCAATCCCCAGTAAGAAGAGTGCAGGAAACAGTCGATCAATGGTTCTCTCTCATCATTGATATTTCTGTCTCTTGCCCTCTCTCTTCCTCTCTGAAATCAATAAAAAATATTTTTAAATAAATAAAACAGCGTTGTTATGCCTTTTTAACATAAAATACTTTTTAGTATGTTCTAGTATTGGGAAACTTCAAGTGCAAAATGGGCGATGAGTTTGTGTATCTCCCCTGCATGTGGGCAGAGGCTGGGTTCCAGGTGGAGTGGGATGTCCAGGAGTGGCTCAGCATCAGGGACATAGAGGCAGGGGGTGAATCCTGACTCCTGTGTCTTCTCCAGTTGAATCCCCAGAAACAGTGGCTTTATCATGGTTCCCAGAGCACTTCTCACTTCATCACCCTGACACCACCCCCCCACACACACACACAACCCTATTCTGCAGGACTCCTCTGGCACCGTGTGACTCCAAGGTGTGATGTTTAAAGAAGGCTCTGAGTTCTTCCTGGCGTCTGCCTTGTTCCCATCAGTTCTTTGGAGAAGCTGAGCTTAGATTCAATCCATGCAGTGGCCTCAAGGCAGGGAGCTGACCCCGCCACGGAGCCCCACGCTCTGGGCCCTGCAGTCCATCTGGCACGCAGAGGAAGCTAGAAGGGACTTGTTGCTTGGTGGCCTTCCAGGGTGCCTCACTCTCCACCCTTTTCCCAGCTCTGACAACTCAATCCCGCTGACAGGGCAGGAAATGAGAGTGTGTAGCAGGGCCTGAAGCCAAGAAGGCCTCTGCTCTCTGCTTCAGGGGGAAACGGGCTAGGGCTCTGAGACCAAGCCCAGGCTGTGGGCTAGGGCTCTGAGACCAAGCCCAGGCTGTGGACCAGGCCCCGAAGTGTGTCTGAAAGGGGAAGCCTGGTTCCCGGGTGTGTCTACAGGGAGAGCCTGGGAGCTAGTGAGTTCCTAGAGGTGCAGCCAAGGAGACTCCAGGGCTGAGAGTCCACTTTGATCACCTTTGGGGATCCCAGGGTCCTAGAGGAAGACTGGTTGCTCCCTGAAAAAGCCTTCCAGCTACTGAGAGGGGAGGGGAATCAGCACAGGGAGAGGTCATTTGCATGCTATTTGCATAGGGCTCTCTTGATGTCCTAAGGCTCTGAAATTTCCTGTCCCTCTTCTTTCAGCCTTTCTTCCTAATGATCCTGTCTAACCCCAGGCAACCCCTTCTCTTTCTTTCCCCCTAGTTTTCCTCTCCCAAACTAAGCGCAGACATGAACTATCAGGCTTCAGGGGCTGGCACCTCTCCTGCTCCTCTCATCTGCCCTAAACTCACAAAGCTGAATTCATGGGGCTCCATGTGGGGAGAAGGGAGAGCAAAGGGGGTCTTCTGAGTTCCTGTTCCAGGTCATCTCAGCAAGAGGAGGATTCAGACTTGTCCCCCCTGTGGCCCTGAGCCCACAGAAAGACTGAGCCCACCCACCTTTCTAAGCCGGGGAGAAGCAGATGATGGGGAAAGGAATGGCAGAGTCTCTGCTATATGTGACTTGTCCTGTGACCTTCTATGGATGACACCTAAGTTCCAAGGTTATGGAAGGAGAAGAGAGAGGAGACAGGCCTGGCACGGAAGCGAGCTAAGTGCCGGCTTTGGAGATGGGCAGGCCTGGATGAAATCCCTCCCCCTCTGCCATCTACATTGCTCTCCAGGAACCTCAGTTTCCTCTATAGAAGGAGCTTAAAATTATACCTTCCGCCCTTGCCAGTGTTGCTCAGTGGATAGAATGTCAGCCTGCAGGCTACAGGGTTCCCGGGTTTGATTCTGGTCAAGGACACATGCCAGGGTTGTGGGATCCTCCCCAGCCCGGGCCTGGTCAGGGGCATGATGGAGGCAACCAGTTAATGTTTCTCTGTCTTTCCCTCTCTCTTCCACTCTCTCTAAAAATCAATGGAAAAATATCCAACGATGAGGATTTAAAAAAAAAAAAATGACCCCTTCCTTACACAGCTGTGCTGACTAAGATGCCCAGCATGTGGCAGCTCTCCTGGCTCCTAGGGGAGTGCACAGCTAGTGTTTATGGAATGATAGAATGATAGAATGATGAATGTGAGGTCATGCCAGCCCCCTCCCACCCTTCCACATCCCATGTCTGGCACCCAAGGCTGTGCTTCCAATTGTGAGCCTCCACGGGCCCATCTCTGTCCCAGTGGGCGTTGTCTCTGGAGCTCCCCCACCATTCCTCATCCCCTGGATCCCAGAATCCCAGGTCCTGGAGCTGGAAGGCCCTGAGGTATCATCAGGCACATGCTTCCCTGGTTTCTGGGAAACACAGAGAGACAACGTAACTTTGCACGTGGACAAGAGAACCAGATCCCTGGAACTGCAGTCAAGAGACTCACACCCTCCCTGCACACAGCCATGCAAATTATATGCAAATCGATAGGATGATGGTAGATGAGGTGCAACTGCAGATCAGAAATGGATCCCAGGAAAGGGGCCTGCCAGTAGGGAGGGGAGGAAGAGGAGACAGCAGGAGAGGGGAGGGAAAGACAGGTGGAAAGTGCCGAGTAGGACTCCCTGGACTCACTGGGCCTCAGAGAAGTCTTGATCTCTTTCCCCAGCCGGAAGAATGGGGGGTCCCCTCACCTCCATCCCTCCCCACGGGGGAGAAGACAGTGTGGCTGGGAAAGGAGGTCTCTGTATCTGAAGATGCACTTCTGGTCCTAGCTGATTTGGCTCAGTGGATAGAACATTGGCCTGTGGACTGAAGGGTCCCAGGTTTGATTCCAGTCAAGGGCACATGCCTGGGTTACAGGCTTGATCCCCCATGGGGAGCGTGCAGGAGGCAGCCGATCCGTGACTCTTTCTCATCATTGTTTCTATCTCTCTCTTTCTCTCCCTTCTTCTCTGAAATCAATAATAACAAAAAAAAATGCACTTCTAAAGCTCTTCCTATTACCCCAGGGTGCCCTTCCTGAGAGCTGAGGACTCAGCCTAGTGCCAGGGCTATGGGGGACCAAGTCATTAGCACCAGGAGGGAGGGCAGAAGTCTCACATAATCACACAAGGGCACTAAGAACATGGAAGTGGTTATTTAGTACAAGGTCAGGCCAAGTCCAGCTTCCTACAGGAGGTGGCCTTTGAACTGTGTGTAGAGAGTGCAGAGGGCAGTGCTTTAGCATAGGAGCCCTGGTGCTCAGCTGGCTGTGTGATACGGGGCCAGTTACACATGCTCAGCCTCACCTGTCCCATCTGTAAAATGGAAACAATAACAGTCCGGTTTACGAGTTGTGATAACTAAACAAGGTGGATGCTTTAAAGTGTTAGTACAGTGCCCGGCACAGAGTGAAAGTTCAACAAATGCTGGATATTAAAACAGGGGTGACTGGGGCAGCTGTGGGTGGAGAAAAACACAGAGAACCAGGCCCAGCAGAGGGAAGCGGGTCCTGCGCTGTGAAGGGGAAATTGTCCCTGAGATGCACGTGCTTGGTAGGGAGACCTGTGGGAAGAAAGGACTTGCCCTCCTGTTGGCACAAGGTGTTCTGTGCTAACCAGATAGGTGATCCCTTGCCTTGGGCACCCCTATTGAACCCTAAAGTGTGGGAGGGGGGCTCAGGTCTATGATGGGTGCAAAGAGCACTGGAATGGGAGTCCAGAGACCTGGTTCCAGCCAGGCCCGGTCAGTCACCTCCCGGCTCTATTGATGAGAGAGCCAGCTGTCCCAGAACTTCTCACCTGTAAGTAACTTTCCCATCACCCTCTCATAGAGCTGCAGAGCAACTGCACCTGGGTCGGGCAGGCAAGGGCAGTGGAAACCATGACCTTAGCTGGGCCCATCTCAGTCCCAGGATGTTTCTCAGATGCACTGGGGCTGGTGAGCTTGGCCACCTGCTAACTCCATATAGAGAGATGCTGGTTAGGGTTTGCACTGCCCCATTTAACAGATGAGTAAACTGAGTTCAGGGAGGTGAAAAGCCATGTTTCATGTCACACAGTAGGTAAAGGGTTGAGAGGATTTCCAAACCAGATTATTTCCCGTACACCTTGGCTCCTCCAAACACCCGGCTCCTCGCAGCCTCACACTTCGCAAGTCCATTCAACATCCCAGGGCAGCTCGGTCACCTCAGGGGTTCCTAAAAGGCCCACTAGATCCCGAGTCCTGATCACCAAGGGCTGGTGCGGGAGGAGAGGCTGGGCGCCCAGGGGTCCTGTGGGGTCAAGATCTGCCGCGCAGCACCTGCCCTCCCCAGGCCTGGCTCCCTGTATGCAAATCGCTGCTTTGCCTGGGCAGGGGGCCAGCGCGAGCTGCCAGGGGGCGTGGTGAGATCCCGCCCTGCGCGTTCACCTGGCGAGCGCAGTCCTGGCTGCGGAGCCGCCTGCTGAGCGGGGGAAATTGCGCGAAGGCAGCGGCCCTTCCCGGAGGCTCCAGGCAGCAGTGGTAGGGGCGGGAGGAGGGGACCCTGGCTTCGCAGGGGGCCCAGCTGGGGCCCACGCAAGGAGCCTGGGGGGGCACTGGTCTCGGCCCCGCCTGGGGCAGGATGGTGAACCTGGAGCTCCTGCACTCAGGTAGGGAGCAGAAGTGAGCCGCAGGAGTGCCTGTGCGGGCAGGTCCCAGGGCACCTTCTGGGTCTTCCTCCTGGTGGCCAGGAGAGACAGTGTGCTAGCTGGTGGGGTTGGGGGTAGGAGTGGGGCGGGGAGTAGGTGTTGGGAGACCTTGGAAAAGCATGCAGGTGGGGCTACGGGGTTGGGGGCTCCCAAAGCCTCCCTCCTGGATGTGGGTGTGTGAACTCTGTGGCCCCTGCAAGGCCTGTCCACTGACTGCAGGCATGGCTCACTCACTTCGCCACTGGAGTGTGGACTGGGAGGTGTCAGTGAGGCATATACTACAGTAGTTCCCACATGTTACATGTGTGGTGTCCTGGGCATTTATGTGAAGCGGAGGCAAAGAGGGCATCTGTGTGGTCTGGGGATGGGCAAAGAGGGGCCAGGCAATCACAGAGGCATCCTGAGCAGGTGTCAGGCCCCCAGCTGAGAGTAGGGCTACTGGCAGGTGCCCACCTCCCCAGAGCTGAGTCCACCTGTCCCCAGGGGAGCTGGGAGGTAGTGGAGCTGACCTATGTGTGACGGTGGGCCCACCAGAGGCCTGTGGGCTTTGGTAATGCTGTGAGCTTCGGGTGTGGGAGCAGAGGCATCTGGCAAGGCTGGGCTGGGCCGTGGCAGAGGCACTTCCACTCTGCGCTCCTGATCACACACCGCCCTTCTCTCCTCAGGTGGAGCCCAGCAGATAGAATGCGTTCCCAGGAGTCAGTGTCTCCTGCAGGAGTAGTGTGGGCCTGGGGTGAGCCAAGGTCCCTCCATCACCCTGCCGACCCTCCTTCCCCAGCTGGGATAAGGCAGGAGGTACTGCCCCTGAGGGGAGGGCTTGAGGATAGGCTGGGCTTTCTGGCCATTTCCCACTCCCACAGCTGACTTTCCACAGAACTGTCACTTAGGATTGCAGTGGGACAGGGTGCTGTGACTGCTCTCCTTCCTGAAGGAGTATGGGAAGTGGGGGAGGCCCACCCCAACAAGCAGAGCAGACTGGAGGCGTTGGCCTATCCTGGGGCCACCTGTCCTGGAAACATGCAGGGACCCCGTGAAGGGCAGGCTAATAGGGGTGCTGACTCTGAGGGGACCCCAGGTGTCAGAAGCTGCCAGGAAGGGCTCGGTGAAGCTAAACCACCTGGTGAAGCTAAATCACCTGTCATCAGCCCGTTGGGGGAATCTGTTTCCAGAGCCTGAGGCACCCACAGGGCCTGGGCTACCTGGGCAGAGTCCCTGTCCCCCTTCACTTCCCACCAACAAGGCCTGGGCTGGAATGGGAGCAAGGCTTCAGAAATGCACTCCCCTCCCCAGTGGCAAGTTCTTTAAGGCCAAGATCAAAGACTTCTAAGGGGTTTTACCCTCTCCAGCTGGGGTAGGGGAGGAGAGGGGCAACTGGGATCAGCTTCCTGCCCTCTGGAGGCTGAGAGGATGGAGCAGAGAACAAGAAAGCCAGGGATGGGAGGTGAGAGGGCTTAGCCTTGGTCTTAGAGGAGGGCCAGACACACCTCACTCCTCGGGGAGGGTTTCCATTCCCATCCTGGGTCACCTGTCATCTCTGCCTCCCCTCAAACTGCAGGCCCTCTGCCGCTGGTTCCCCTCTGGGTAGCAGAGCCCCTCCAGAGAGGCTGCCTGTGGCATATGTCTGGATTTGCACTTGCGGCTTCTCTTTGCTGGTCCCCAGGGCGGGCAGGCCGTGCCAGCCAGGTGGCCTCGGTGGGGCCCTCTGCATGGCGTGACCACTGTGCTCCATGAGGGAGGCCTTCTGTGAGTGGCTTAGTCTGGGCTCCTCTCTATGGGCCCTCAGTTCAGGACCCTCTTGGTGGGAATCTGGTCTTCTGGGCCCTATTTCCCTCCCAGTGGCTTCTCTCCTGCTGACCCCTTGCCAGCAGTGCTTCCCTGTGAATGGAGTCCTGGGCTCTTGGGGGGCCTCCATCAATTCACTGGCATAGGTTGAGTGGGGGAAGGTCAGGGAGCAGGAGAACGCAAAGTGGGCACAGGCCCCTCACCGTGGCCCTTGAGGCAGCCTACCCTTCTGCTCTGATAACCTGGGTGTATGCCGGGACCAGGTCTGCCTGGGGCCTTGGCTATGTGTACTTCAGGGAACAACTCCCACATGAGAACAGCAACATGGAACAGGCAGGAAGTCTCCAGACCTGGGGCACCACAGCCAAGGAGGGGCTCCCAAGCTAAACCAGGCAAAGGTGAGGTGAGAGGGAGATGGGTGGTCAGGGAAGGAGAGGAGAGAAGCAGGGAGAAGCCAGAGGGGATGGGCTGGCCACAGGCTCCTTCTCTGCCTCCTCCTATGAGCTGCTGCTCCCCTGGGGCTGGGAAGGGTCAGGGACAGCCCTGAGGTGGGAAGGCCCATAGTTTGAGGTAGTGGATTTCTCTTGAAGGAGAGTTTCCTGCAGGAAAAGAGGGAGCCCTAGCTGACCCCAAAGTGGAACGGCAGGGCCCCTTGAATGCTCTCTGGTGGACATGCCCCCATCTTGGTGCCACGGGAGAGATCAAGGGATAGCTGGACCCCAGAGGTCTGAGGCAGGGAGGGTATCAGCTATCGGCAGTAGGGAGTTGGGGGGGGGGGGATAGAAGAAAGGGTGCTGTCTGGGGCCTGGCACCTGCGATTCACACAGGCATTCTGGTTCAAGATGCCTAAGGAGGGCTGCTCCTGGGTCATGCACAGGGCGGGACGAGGTGGGCCACCAGCGTGTTGCCTCAGCTTCCATGTGTGGGGTGTCGCGAGCTGCTGGTATCTGCGCACTCACCCAGAGTAGTGAGCTCCTGAGGGAGGGAGTGATGGCAAAGAGCCCTACTGAGTTGCAACTGAGATAAGTGCAGCCGGAGCCGCCCTCACTTGCTCCTCACCCGCAACTCTGTCTGACCTGAGCCAGTTACAGCTTCCTGAGGAGTTTCGGTGTTGGCCCATTTTTAGGCTGAGACCCAAGAGCTCATCCCACCCATAAGCCCCAGCTATTACCTGCAGGAACCGGTTCTCAGCAGCGGAGTCTCCCGTGGGACTGAGAGGAGCTCTCACAGGTCACTTCAGGCTGCCCTCCACTCAGGCTCAGGCCCCATCCAGCTCAGAGGGGCCAGCGCTGCTTTCATCATGAGCACCTCCCAGGAGCAGGAGTCTTGCATGTGGGACCTGTGACTCCTTCAGACATCGTGTGTACACGCAAGGAGGACTGCTTCTTAAGCACCAGGAAAGGAGGGCGATGACTTCAGAGTCTATTCAAAGGCAGTATAGGAAAGGTTATTGGGAGAGCTTGGGTTACAGCATAAAGTGATCATTTAGCTAAACAAAAGTGCCCTTCTTAAAGGTCAGGGGTTTGAAATAAAATAATTTGTGAGGCTCTGGTCATCAGCCCAGCCTTACTGAATCTGAACTCTTCCTATCCATGTGAGTATTTTTCAGGTGAAGTCAGAATTTGGAGAATGCTAAAGGTTCCAGGTAGAGGCCAGGTTATCACAGAGCTGAGGAGAGTAAAACTGACGGTTGTATAGGAGAGAGGCTCACATCCAAACCTGCTCTGTTCAGCTCATTTGTGTGTTGCAGGATTACCTTGTGCCAGGGCAGGCTGCATGCATTATTTTATTTGCTCCTCACTGTAACTCTGAGGAGTAGCTTTGTTCACATTTTTCAGTTGAGAAAACTGAGGCTCAGGTATGTGCCCAGGATCCTCCAACTCATTGCAAAGGCACTGGGATTTTTTTTCTTTATTGATTAAGGTATTATATGGGTCCTTATCCTCCCATTCCCTCCCCAACCCCTTGCTCATGCCCTCACCCCCACCCTGGTATCTATGTCCATTGGTTGTGCTTATATGCTTTGGTTGATCTCTACCCATTACCTCTACCCTCCCCTTCCTTCCCTCTGAGGTTTGACAGTCTGATCAATGCTTCTCTGTCTCTGAATCTGTTTTTGTTGATCACTTTATGTTGTTCATTATATTCCACAAATGAGTGAGATCACGTGATATTTTTCTTTCTCCAATTGACTTATTTTGCTTAGCATAATGTTCTCCAGGTCCATCCATGCTGTTGCAAATGGTAGGTGTTCCTTCCTTTTTATTTATTTATTTATTTATTTTTTAAATTAATTTTTATTAATTTTTTTATACATATCTCCCCATTGTCCCCCCTCCCTCCCAGGCATACCCCAACCCCCTAGTGTCTGTGATCATTGGTTATGCTTATATGCATGCATACAAGTCCTTTGATTGATCACTTATCTACCTCACCTAACTTTAATCTTTCTGCTGTAATTTCACAGTGTTTGATGCTTTATGATTTTTGTCCTCCTGAGAATTATCAGTCTACTCCCTTTGTGTGCTCCTGATTCTATTATATTCATCAGTTTATTCTGTTGATCAAATTTTTAATTCACTTAATTTTTAGATTCACTTGTTGACAGATACGTATTTGTTGTTCATAATTTTTTGTCTTTTACCTTTTTCTTCTTCCTCTTCTAAAAGAGTACCTTTCAGCATTTCATATAATACTGGTTTGGAGTTGATGAACTCCTTTAGCTTTTTCTTCTCTGTGAAGCTCTTTATCTGCCCTTCAATTCTGAATGATAGCTTTGTTGGATAGATTATTCTTGGTTGTAGGTTCTTGCTATTCATCACGTTGAATATTTTTTGCCACTCCCGTCTGGCCTGCATCGTTTCTGTTGAGAAATCAGCTGACAGTCGTATGGGTGCTCCCTTGTAGGTAATTAACTGTTTTTCTCTTGCTGCTTTTAATATTCTCTCTTTGTCTTTTGCTCTTGGTATTTTAATTATGATGTGTCTTGGTGTGGTCCTCTTTGGATTCCTTTTATTTGGGGTTCTGTGTGCTTCCTGGACTTGTAAGTCCATTTCTTTTACCAGATGTGGGAAGTTTTCAGTCATTATTTCTTTAAATAGGTTTTCAGTATCTTGCTTTCTCTCTTCTTCTGGCACCCCCACAATTCTGATGTTGGTACGCTTGAAGCTGTCCCAGAGGCTCCTTACATTATCTTCACATTTTTGGATTCTTTTCTCTTCTTGCTTTTCCAGTTGAATGTTTTCTGCTTCTTTATATTTCAAATTTTTGACTTGATCCTTGCCTTTCTCTAGTCTGCTGTTAGGACTCTGTATAATATTTTTTATTTCAGTCAGTATATGTTTAATTTCTATTTGGTCCTTTATCATCTTTAGTTGGACCTTTTTCATCTCCTCTTGGGTCTCACTAAATTTATCCATCTTTTCTAGAATATTCTTGAAAAACTTTATAAGTGTGGTTTTGAACTCTATATCCAATCGTTTTTTTTCCTCCATTTCTTTTGTTTGTGATCCCTTCCCTTGTCTCGGCATTTTCCCTATGCCGGGGAAACTTCTGTGTTGAATTCAGCCTTATGATACCAGACACAAAACTGAAGAAGCCTCTATTGAGCTTGGGATGGGTGGAGTCTCAGGGCTTAAGGGACCTCCTTGCCTTCCAGTCGGCCCCGCCCTCCACGGCCCCTGAGTCTCACGTGACTGGGTAATGGCTGGAGCCGTCCTTGTGCCTCTAACTGCTGCCTTTCCAGCTCCCCTGTGCAACAGGACCTCACGAGTCTAGGTCTCTAGAGTTTCGTCCGAAACAGGGGCTTAGTGGAGTCAGAAGTGGCACAGTTGGGAGGGTCTGTCTCCCGCCCACTCGCGAAAGCCAGCAGCACAATCAGCAATCTGTCCTGCGCACAGTGCCGTGCGGGGCACCAGGCCTTTGATCTTTTGCGACTCCCCTAAGTTTCCATGCACTTCTCCCTTTTCACAGTCCAAACTCCCCCCGTATGAGTTTCGGCTGGATCTGGGGTTTAGTGTTGTAGGATAAGGGGTTCAATGCCTTTGAGAGTCTCCGTTTCCCTCCCGCCAGAGAAAGCCAGCCAGGTACTCCGGCACCACACATGTGTCTCCGTACCTCAGCTTTTTGCAGCTCCTCTGGGTCTCCGTGAGCCCCTTTCTTTCCTTCTAGTTGTAGAACTTCCACTCAGCCAGCTTTCCTGTGGTTCTGGATGATGTCCGTTCTGTCTTTTAGTTGTAGTTTTGAAATTGTTGTGCGAGGCAGCAGTGTAGGTGTTTACCTATGCCGCCATCTTGGATTCCCCCCTGTTCCTTCCTTTTTATAGCAGCATAGTATTTCATTGTATAGATGTATCACAGTTTTTTTATTTTTATTTATTTTCTTTTTATTTAATAAACCTTTATTGTTCATATTATTATAATTGTTCCTCTTTTTCCTCCCCATAACTCCGTTCTACCTGACTCCCACCCTTCCCTCTATCCTTACCTCCTCCCCATTGTCCTCATCCATAGGTGTGATTTTTATCCAGTCTCTCCCTGCACTCCCCTAACCCCTTTCCCTCTGAGAATTGTCAGTCCACTCCCTTTCTATGCCCCTGATTCTATTATATTCACCAGTTTATTCTGTTCATCAGATCTTTTATTCACTTGATTTTTTAGATTCATTTGTTGATAGATATGTATTTGTTGTTCCTAATTTTTATCTTTACCTTTTTCTTCTTCTTCCTCTCCTTAAAGAATACCTTTCACAGCATGGAACTCCAAGATTCAGTGTGATACCTGCATGCCAGCTCACCATGTTTGGGAAATAGGGTGGCAGGTTGAATACACACTAGCAAGGAGAGTCACAGGCTATCCCTGCAGAGTGACTCGCACCCCAGGTACTTCCAGGAGCTTTAGGTATCCATGGATTTGGCTTCCCTGAGGTTGCCAAGGGCCTGGGTAAGACAAGATAAACTTATAGAGGAAGTTAATGCCTCATGGGTGATCTTTCCTAGTGGGCTACTTCTCCATTTTTCTTCATAGTTAGCTCTTAAGGGGAAGCAATAGTTTCATAGGATCTCTCAGAAGATATCTCCTGTGAATTGTGAACAGACATGTAATGCTTTCATTTCTTCCCACCTCACTCTTCTTTTAATCCCTCTCCTGCATCCCTAGGATTATATTTTTCAATAAAATTTACTATGAAAAAAGAAAAAAAGAATACCTTACAGCATTTCATATAATACTGGTTTGGTGTTGATAAACTCCTTTCGTTTTTTCTTATCTGACCTTCAATTCTGAATGATAGCTTTGCTGGGTAGAGTAATCTTGGTTGTAGGTTCTTGCTATTCATCACTTTGAATATTTCTTGCCACTCCCATCTGGCCTGCAGAGTTTCTGTTGAGAAATCAGCTGACAATAGTATGGGTGCTTCCTTGTAGGTAATTAACTGTTTTTCTCTTGCTGCTTTTAATATTCTCTCTTGGTCTTTTGCTCTTGGCATTTTAATTATAATGTGCCTTGGTGTGGTCCTCTTTGGATTCTTTTTGTTTGGGGTTTTGTGTGCTTCCTGGTCTTGTAAGTCTAATTTCTTTCATCAGGTGGGGGAAGTTTTCAGCCATTATTTCTTCAAATAGGTTTTCAGTATCTTGCTCTCTCTCTCTCTCTTCTTCTGACACCCTGATAATTCTGATGTTGGTACACTTAAAGTTATCCCAGAGGCTCCTTACATTATCTTCACATTTTTGGATTCTTTTTTCTTTTCCAGTTGAGTGTTTTCTGCTTCTTTGTATTTCAGATCTTTGACTTGATTTTTGCATTTCTCTGAATAATATTTTTTATATCAGTCAGTGTATGTTTAATTTCTAGTTGGTCCTTTTTCATCTCCTCTTGGGTCTCACTAAATTTATCCATCTTTTCTAAGAAATTCTTGAAAAACCTTATAACTGTGGTTTTGAACTCTATATCCAGTCATTTGTTTTCCTCCATTCCTTTTGTTTGTGATCTGTTCCTTTATCTCTGCATATTCGCTGCTTCCCTGAGTTGGTAGAGAAGCTTTGTGTGCTAGTTGTCCTTTATGGCCCGATAGCTCTTCCTCCCCAGTTACCTGAGGTGGACTCTCTTGGTGCACTCCTTTGTGGACTGTGTGTACAGCCTTGTTGTAGTTAAGTCTTGAATGTTGTTGGTATCACTGGGGGGAATTGACCTCCAAGCCAATTGGTTGTGAGGATCAGCTGTGTCTACCCAGGGAGAATTTCTGTGCTGGAGTGAGCCTTATGATACAGGACTTGCAAAATTGCAAATGCCTCTGTGTTTAGCTTGGATGGGGCACAGTTTCAGGGCTGAGCAGACAGCCTTGGCTTTCCTTTGGCCCTGCCCTACACGGCCCCTGGATCTCAGTGTCCCTTTGTAATCACTGCAGCCCTTTCTGTGCATATTCTCGCGCATGTACCTCCAGACCTCTGCCTTTCTGGCTCCCCTGAGTTTCCAAGCATTCTGGGGACCCCTATGAGTCTGGGTCCCCAGAGTCTCGCCTGAAACTGGGGTTCAGTACAGTCGGAACTGGATTCCAGTGCAGTTGGGAGGTTCTGTCTTCCTCCTTCTAGAGAAAGCCAGTGGCACAATCACATATGCACTTGTGTGCGCCACCAGACCTCTACCTTTCACAGCTCCCCTAAGTTTCTGTGCACTCCTCCCTTTTCACAACAGTCAAGACTCCCCCACCCAACCCCCCATATGAATGTTGCCTGGAACTGGGGTTCAGTGCTGTCGAAACTAGGGTTCAGTGCAGTCAGGAGTTTCTATCTCCCTCCCACTAGAGGAAGCCAGTCAGGCACTCCACCGCCAGTCTTGTCTCCATACCTCAGCCTTTTGCAGCTCCTCTGAATCTCTGTGAGCCCCTCTCTTTCCTTCTAGGTGTAGAATTTCCACTCAGCCAGCTTTCCTGTGTTTCTGGATGATGTCCGTTCTGTCTTTTAGCTGTAGTTTTTAAATTGTTGTGTGAGGCAGCAGTTTAGGTATTCATCTATGCCACCATCTTAGTTTCTCTTTGGCACTGGGATTAAACCCAGTTCTGTCTGCTACCCAAACCCAGGCTCTGAATGACAGGCGCTAATGACACAAATTAAAAAATCACCAAGGGCTCTAGCTGGTTGGGCTCAGTGGCTAAAGTGCCAGAAGTGGACTGAAGGGTCCCTGGGTTTGATTACATTCAAGGGCACATGTCTAGGGTCAAGAGCACAAGTTCAGGTTTGTGGCTCCATCCCTGGTTGGGGGTGGGGGGGGGATGTAGGACGCAGCTAATCAATGATTCTCTCTCATCATTGATGTTTCTACCTCTCCCTTCCTCTCCCTCCCTCTCTGAAATCAATCAATAAATACAAATATATATATAAAAGTCAGCAAGGGGAGGACTCTTCTCTGCCAGTCCTCCCAGTAGCCTCTGACTTTTTCTCAGCACTGCCCAGGATCCCTGTGGGTGGTGAGGGCCAGGCCCAGCTCCAGGGCAGTGCTTAGGGGATGAAGCAAACAGAGCCTGATTTGCTACTGGCACCAAGGAGAGCAGCCCATAGCTCTTTTCAGATAAGCCCAAGTGCCCTACACTAGTCAGTCTGCGACTTCATCCAGGACAGACTCCATTGGGATTGGCTGGTGAGCAAGGTATGCAAATTGGCTCGTGGAGACTTGATCTGGTTTGAAAGAGAACTTCAAATTGCAGAGAAAGGACTTAGGCTCAGGAAATGCCCTCCTCAATGCAATGCACAGGAGAGGTGGCAGGATGTGGCCACGGTCTCACCAGGGCTGTGAAGCTCAGGGCAGTGTGAGTCTGGGGAAGGCTGTGTGGAGCTCCAGGTATTGGTCTGGAAATCATCACTTTGGCAGGTCTCCAAAATAGCATGGAGGCCACAGTAGCCCCACAGGTTGCTTCCTTTCTTCCTGGCTTCTGGGGTGTCCTCTGGGCTCCCCATCTCTGTCTTGCTAGGCAGGGAAGTCACCCCTCCTACCCTATAATCACTACATCCCCAGGGGACACAATTTAAATCTCTGCCAGATCCACACACATTATTGGTTCCCCCTCCCCTCAAAAATTAGCAGGTTGCTCCCACTTTCCCTGGAGAAGTGGTCCCCCTTTCCTTGCATCCTGATTATTTCCAGACTCTGGGTGGCTAGACTGCCAACTGCTCATGACCTCATGCAAATGAATATTGCCTGCTTACCTGGGATTGTCTGGTGAGCCAGGTATGCAAATTGGCTCATGGAGACTTGATCTGGCTTGAAAGAATTAAAGTGCTGCCCCAAAGAAGAGGTGGGGTAAGGGTCCATGCCATTTGTATAAAATACTAGAGGCCCAATGCACTGAAATTTGTGCAAGAATAGGCCTTCCTTTCTCTGGCCGCAGGCAGGCACTGGGACCTGGGCTTCCCTCACAGCCCCAATTTTGTCCAGAAGGCCAATTAGTATATTACGCTTCTATTATTATAGATTCTTCTGGGTGTTTATACTAAGGAGCGTAGTTGAGAGAGTGAGGTCAAAGTGCCTCTTTCCTTCTCTCTCCTGACTCTGGAGGACACTTGGGGGCCTCATAGGTGATGGCAGCTGTCTTTGGAGTTAATGTTTAGTTTATTGAAATGGAGCAGGACAGAGAGGCAAACCCACAGCCCTTGGGGGCTGAGATGGGCCCTGCCCAGGTCTTCTCTTTTTGTGAGGCCCAGACCCATCTGTCACCCCTGTGTG
The DNA here is from genome assembly GCA_011751065.1 of Lasiurus cinereus. Lineage (NCBI taxonomy): Eukaryota > Metazoa > Chordata > Mammalia > Chiroptera > Vespertilionidae > Lasiurus > Lasiurus cinereus. The sequence continues at coordinate 44,755,547 of JAAGEH010000005.1, forward strand.
GCTGGCGCTTCGGAAGTGTAAGAGAGAAGTAAGGACCTTGAAGAACAGGGCTCCAGGGAGACCCCAGGGAGCTGGGTTTCATTCATAGGGGGTGGTTACTGACCTCTGAGATCCAGAGGACAGAGGCAGGAATTGGAGAAGAAATGTGAGCAGGTGACACCTTAGTTCAAGGTCCTCTTATCTTCCAGGATAGATTATTATGGGGGAGGAGGGAAGATGGCTATTTCTTATGCTGCTTTAACAAGTAAAATAAATTCCCCAAATTCAAAAGGAAATGAGGATTGAAAAATGGCAATTCCTCTCCCACCCCCGCTCTACTCCCACTCCCTTATTACATGTTTACCATGGAGCTTGGTGATGAGAAGGAATTACCCTAAATAATATGAGGTGAGCAACCCCGGGAGCCTGGGAGGAAGTGGAGGAGGGAGGCCAGGGAAGGGGGGCAAGAATGGGAGGAGGAGATGTGTACCTGAAGCTTATGAATATGTGAATAGCTGTGGGTCCAGGAATTTGAAAGTAATTTACACATTTACTTCACTGTTTCATTTAAGCACATATGTCATAGCAAAAAAAAGTGTGATGTGTTGTTGAAATCAGATGTGATTTCCCTACAGATATCAAGATGAGTGGGGATGGAGCCGATCCCACAGATGGTCCCAGTGTCCTCAGCCAGGTGGACACAGGTAAGAAGGATATTCTCTTCTGGGTGGAACAGTTGTTGAAAATCTTCCAATAATGTGATGTCTGTTCTCACTTGACCACCAGAAGGTGGGCCCTAGAACCCTAGAGCAGTGGTCGGCAAACTCATTAATCAACAGAGCCAAATATCAACAGTATAACAATTGAAATTTCTTTTGAGAGCCGAAAACCGACTTCTGTGCATAGGCCATAAAATTTCAATCGCACTGTATGTGGGTCCCCGCATGTGGTATTTTGTGGAAGAGCCACACTCAAGGGGCCAAAGAGCCGCATGTGGTTCACAAGCCGCAGTTTGCCGAACACTGCCCTAGGGAATAAAGGAATCCAGAGGGACATGGGTAAGTCCCGAGCCGCTGAGTGGTGCACCTTGATCTGCATCATCATGGAACTCGGCTAGAAAAAGGCCAGACTCTTAAAACAAAACAGAAAAGTTGGAGGGGAGATTCACATCTTGATGCTCCATTCCAATATCCCTAAAAGCAGCAGGCATGTCCCAGCTGCTACTGACAGACAGAAGGCAGATGCTGTCTTCAGTCAATGGAGATCGGAGCCTCCCCTCTCCCCTGATTTCTCATTGGTCCTCAAGGACCCACCAGACCCGTGTACAGAGCAGGAACTGGAGAAGGTGAAGCGTGGGTGTGAAGACTCACAGAGGGAGGCTTTTGCCATGTAAAGAAGAAAGAGAGGCAGGGGAGAATGGGAAGAACGTTTCACACCTGCCTGCTTTTAACTCTCTAGTTCAGGTCTTGCTTTGAAAGCTCCATATAATTAAAAATAACTTAAAGAAAGATGAGTATGAATTGTAACCCCACCAAATAACTTTAATAGCATCCCAACAAGACTTCAATTAGCCTTTCATCTAGGTCATTGGAGACTTAGAAATTAGAAATGGAAAGGAACGGTGACCCCAGAGCTAAATGCCTTCCCAGTCTTCAGGTTGGCCTCCAGATACCATCTAGTTCCATTCTTGAAGCTAAAAGACAGGATAAGGGATAAAATAACTGGGTTCTTGGGAGGCAGGGTGGGGCGTCTGCTGGATGCATTCAAGGTTCACTCTTCTGCCCCCCATTTCATACTGAAACAGTGTCTGTTCGCACAAGCAGAGTGGAGGCTGCTCATTTTGCTTCGTGTGCAGAGGGCTGAGCTAGGAGAATGAGCCAGTGGTATCCATTTTGCAAGTGATTTATTAGCTGAGTATGTTTTCCTGAGCTTCTGTGTCGTGAGACACCTGTCCTTCCCAGTCGAGAAGAAAGTCTCTCCAACCTCAAGAACTCCAATGAGGCTTTAAAACCAGTCTCGCTGGAAAGGCACAGTTCCGGCTCTGACACACTGCCCCAGAGAAAAGCCAGAGGAGTTTTGCCGGGAGCGTGAGGGCTCAGCTCCGGGCCTGGGTTAGGACAGTGAAGGTGTTGTTGACAATCTGAGCGAGGTTGGCCTCCTCTCAGGGACTGTGGAGTTGGGTGCAGGCAGTCCAAAGAGAATGAATCCAGCCATAGGTTGGGACTCGAAATCTGACGTTTTCCCAGGGTTATTGCCGATCAGTGTGCATCCTGAGCCCAGCCACTGTGCCTGCATGGAGGCAGGAACAGGTACTCTGGAGCAGTGGGCTTAGGATTGACAGAGCGGGGTGGAAACTGCAGCTCTGTGCTTCCCAGTGTGTGATGGATACGGGGATTTAGCTGTGTGATCAATATGTGGATTTAGCCTCCCCATCCTATAAAGGGACAGCTCGTGCACATCCTCGAGACTGGCTGAGAGCCAGCAGAGGGTGTGTAAAGGCCTTAACGCCTGAGTGGCTCATGGCAGCTGAGACCATTGCTATCTGACTGGCACCATTGGATTTCTGTGATCCTGTACTACTTGACGTTTTGGTGCTGTAGCCAGCTGGGGGGCCCCTTTCCCCTTCATTCCTGCCAAGCAGGTCGGTCCAGAGGTTGGTCTTTCTCCTTCAGCCTTCAGTAAAGGGTTCTGTGTGGCTCCTGCACTCCAAGGAGACTATGAGTCCATGCTGCCTGGTACTTCCCTGCTGAGTTTTTCCCCTGTGGAGTTCCAGCTCAGTGGCTGGAGCACCCGGACTTAAATGATCATCAAATTGCTGCGTGTTTTCCAGGCGAAAAAAAAGAGGTTGCTAATTAAGCAACCACACTTCCTGGAAAGCCACTGTGACTCAGTTTTTACAGAGGAGCACTTAGTATGCGTCACCATGGTTACCAGCTTGGGTTAATGGCTTTCTTTGGGGTTAAGAGGCAGATTCCTCTTCTCAGCAGGGCATGGATGAAGAGGTGTTTTGTGTCTGGGTTTAAAGGAGCTATAAACAGAGGTGACCTAGAAAGCCCAGTGCCCCAGGGCACCTGCTGTGTTGTGTGAAATCCCCAGGAGGCCCAGGTTTGGGGGGGGAGGGGCAGCTGAGAAGAGGAGGCAAGTTTTCCCATCCACACTGGCCCAGGTGGCCAGGGCCAGCTTTCTGGCCCAGAAACAGACCCCTGTCTGGGGAAACGTGCAGGACAAGTCTTTTTCCCTCTGCTCCTGCCTGTCAGTGCATTGAGGGTGGAGAGTCAGCTGCCTGGGTCTCAGGATGACAGCTCTAGGGTCAGGGAAGGCTCCCACCCCTGGATTTCTGCACTGTCCCTCTTCTATCACCCCCTCCTGTTCCCACCTGCTGCAACTCTTCCTGCATTCTGGGGCTGACAGCATCTTTATTTGGTGCTCATTGGAGTGGGTGGTAAGAAGATACCCAGCGCATTCCACAAGCCCCCAGGTGTGTGACTGACTGCCTCATGCATCCCTGCAGCGAACCTACACTTCTGACCACACTGGTCCCAGCTAACCGCACAGTGAGGATAGGGAGATGAGGTCCCCACTTTGCAGGTGAGGGTGATGAGGAAGAATGTCAGCTCATTTTCCCAGGACCCTACACCTAGCAAATGGCAAAGGAAATCTGGTCTTTCTAGTGACTCTATAATCAAAGGTGGTAGTAGGGAAACCGGGGACCAGCACAGGGAACCTGAGATGGAAGAGAAAGAGAGAGGAAAAGGGAGAGGGAGAAGAAGAGGGAGAGGGAGAAAAGAGGGAGATAAGAGTGGCAGGAGGGAGGGAAGACCAGCCCTGAAAAGTGGGGGGTCTCACTCCAGGGGCAGTGCCTGCCCGTGGGGGTGTAGTGAGGGAGTGGGGAGTTAGGGGAGGGGGGTGGAGAGGGCAGGGCTGGCTACTCATTCCCTTTCTGTGGAGGGTGAGACTCTGACCCTCAGAGAACTCTCTCTCCCTTCTCTTCACTTGCACCAGCCTCATGGATGCACCAGCCCCTGCCCACCGGGAAGGGTGCAGCCAGATGAGAGGGAGCAGATGCCTGAGGGGCCACCTTGTCCTCCTCCAAGGTGTGGGAGGGAAGGAGGGAGAGGAGAGCTGAAGACTGGACAGGCTTGGTCAGCTGTCCCTTCCTCTCTGGCTCCCTTGTCCATTTGTGCAGGGGAGTGACTGATGTTTGCCCCACCCTAGGGTTGGCCACCCAAGAGAGCAGCTGTTTGGGGAACCTGGGCTCCTTACTTCACCCTGAGCTTTCCACGTAAAGAAGAAATGGCATGAGCTGTAGGGGAGCCCAGAGGTTGGTGATTCTCCAGGTTCCCAGGGAGAGAAGGACCATCTGACCCAAGACTAGAAGGTCCTTCTCCATCAGTGCAACCCCAGGGCCTCCTGCTCGTCCTGCATCAGGTCTCCGGGAAAAGCAGGAGCCTTCTCATGACCCAGAGGCCAGGGCTGGCAGAAACATGCAGAAGGCTGGGGAGAGAGCGAGGCTTCTTTATCGGAGTACTTATCAAATGAGAGTCTTTTCAATGCCAAAGAAGGCGAGACATCTCGGGGTCCTTGGGATCTGGAGTGGGGAGTGGGGTATGTGTGGGGGGGAGACTGGAGGGAAGTGCCAAGGCCTCCTATTGGCAGCTCTTCCTAAGGAGGCCTGGGCACGTGCGAGACACACACACATGCATGCACGTGTGCACAAGCTTGCTTTTAGCTGGTCGGGGCCCTAGTCAGGGCATGTGCAGAGGGCAACCAATCCATGTGTCTCTCTCACATCAGTGTTTCTCTCAGACTTTCCCTGAAAACTAATGGAAAAACACCCTTGGCTGAGGATTAACAGCAACACAGATGCGATCTATCATTAGGCTGGTGATTATTGGCAACATTCAGGAGACAAGACCAAGCTTTGGGCTCTGTCGTTGAGAGATATGGGACCCACCTGCTGTGCTGGCCCAAGGTGTCCTAGCGGGCAGGCGGGGTGAAGGGGCTGCAGGAGTGGGAGGGAGGTATGAGCCAGGTGGCCCCTGGGGTTGGAGCTTGGTGACTGACCCTGTGCCTCAGCCTTTGCCAGCTTCGCCCCCACCTCCTGGAAGAGAAACATGAAACCCCAGTCCGTGCAGATGTGGGAGCGGGGGTTTGGGGGCTGATTTGAGGGGTTGAGGTGTAGGGATTCTGAGGGAGAGCTTGTCCACACCCCTCTCTCCTCTGGAGACATTTCAAAACCAGCCCTGGGAAATGAAAAATGTACTGTTCTTAGGGCAGTTTTTTTTTCCCCTCTTTAGAACAGTTAATGCCATAATTTCTCTTGGCCACCTACTCTTTACTTTTTATTTTATTTCCCTCACATTTCTCCCCTCTGCTCTTTTACAATCCACTCCTCAGGCTGGAAGTCCCTCCACCTCTCATCCTCTGGATCAGCCCTCCCTCACCCAGGGCTCTCCTCCTCCCACCTTGTCTCAGTGCCCATGATGGGAGAGGGTCTCCTTGGCTGCCAGGCCTTTCATGCAGCCTGTGTGTGGGAGACACCAGAGCAGACTGGGTGCAGGGCCCCATCTGTTGGAAGCCCTCAGAGAGCCTGAGCACATAAACCAGTTCCAGAACCACTCATCTCCCAGCTCAGAGCCCCCTGCTGCTGCTAACCCTCACCTGAGGCTGTTCCCATTGAGCTCAGATAACAGAGAGGGAAAGGCCAAGAGAAAAATCCAGGTGAGAGCAACACATTGATTGGTTGTCTCCTGTACAAACTGCCTGCTGTGCAGGCCAAAGCTCTAGCCACTGAGCAACACCTGCCAGGGCCATCCTCTACTTCTCGTTTATAGATGTCCACAGGGCAGACCAGGTGGAAACCAGGGCTCAAAGGGGCTGTGGGGGCAGAGCCAGTCCCGGGGACCAGTTGCTCTTCCTTTGGGGTCTTGGGAAGACAGTGCCCCTTCTGCACCCCATTGTTCTCTCTTTGGCTTCAGAAGCACAGGAAGGAACAAATGGAGGGAGCCTGGTGAGGCAGCTGCATCTCTTCTACCAGCCTGAGCTCCATGGGCTTCATCTGTGGGCATTGCTGGGAGCCCCGCACACTCTACTTCCAGGCGGTCAGAGCCCAGTGCTTGGTCCACTCGTGTGTGGCCTGCACCCACTATCTGTGCTAACAGGACCCCTTAGTCCTCCTGCACCCATGGGAGAGCCACTAGCTGGTGCTGGGGGTGCTCATGCCATTTCTAAAGTCCCACGCTCTGGGCGCACACGGGCCTCAGACCCTGGCAGACAGACAGCTCGCAGCACAGCCTGGATGTGGGTGTAGGGAGTGGGTGGGGTGGGTCCAAATCGCCCTTTCCACAGCAGCATGGGGTCCGGGCATGGGGCCAAAGACGTGGGGGACGAAGGTGTGAAGGGCAAATGGTGATGAAAAGTAAATGTAAACAAGTAACACAGAAGAGCCCTTGCCTGTGTGCATCTGAGGTCCTTACATTCCTCTTCCTTCCCCTGTGGGCACTGTGGGGTGAGGAGAGGGTCAGCAGAAGAAGGGGTCCCAGCAGGAGGGGATCCTGGCAGGGGAAGGGATTCGGGCTACCCTGCTGGCAGAACTAGAATGCCAACCCCACATTCAGGTGAGAAACCAGTTGTTGAGAGCATCCAGAGACATGGCCAGGGCAGCCAGGGCCTCAGGCCTTCACTAGGCCCAGGATTGCACCCCTTCCCACAGCCCTGAGGAAATGCTTCAGCCTCTTGGGCGATGAACCCTGGTGTGGAAAAGCACTGAATACATGGGGAAAGAATTTAAAGTGAAATGAGCAACCAAATTAGGGTATATCTCAGGATCCTGGGGAACAGCCCAATCCAGACAACTGAAATGCAGTTCTGTTTTGTTCTGCCCCCTTCTTCACAGATAGAGACATAGACTCACTCACAAAATCAGAACCCTGGGGGACCCCTCGCTGGTTTAGCTCAGAAGGTAGAGCAACATCCTGCAACTTGAAGGGTTCTGGGTTCAATTCCAGTCAAGGGCAGGTACCTCAGTTGCAGGCTCCTCTCCACCAGCCTGGGCCCTGGTCAGGGTGAGTGCAGCAGGCAATCGATCGATGTGTCTCTCTCACATGGATGTTCTGTCTTTCCCTCCCTTTCATTCTCTAAAATCAATGGGAAAATATCCTCTGGTGAGAAACCTCGGGGTGCCCCCTGGCAGTGCTTCTGGTCCAGGCTGCTCAGTCACAGGCAGCTCAAATCTGAGGGGTTAGGAGGAATAGAGAAATGGGACTGGAGGCTCAGCCAACATCCAGTGGAGGGTCTCCCCCAGCCAGGGCTGTGCCCAGATGTCCACCATAGTGAAAGTTGCTGGGGAGGCGCAGGGCCTATGGTTTGGGAGGTGTGGAAGAACTGGCGCAGCACCCTCCAAAGGGTGAGTGAGGTGCAGCTGAGTGAGGTCGCCCCATCCCAGCCCACCCAGGCTGCGTCCCCTCACTGGAACCTCAGGATCTGGAGGGTGGTCAGGGTCAGAGAATGGAGAGATCCTCCAAGGTTGCATTTTATTTCTGGGGACTTCAGCCACTGGCACTTCCATGGATAAATGCTGGGGGTGGGGCCTCCTTGGGTAGAATCAAGGCCCTGGGAGACTAGGGCGGGGGCGTCAGGCCTTGTACGGAGCCTGGGAAACCCAGCCCAGGCCTCGTTCAATATCCCCTGTGTAATTGACTCAGAAAATAATAGGTGCTCATTTGCATGGCATTTTACATACAGGTTTCAGCTGTGCCTTCACCTGGGCTGCCCTGGCACCAGGAAGACCCCAAGCCTCCCATCTCCTGCTCCCTTTTCCTCCCCACACCCAGCCTCGCTCTCCCACCAACCAGGCCTGGATTTGCCCTGTGGGGGAGGGACAGCCTTTCAGAGCCTGGTGGCCTGGTCTAGATTTGTCAGAGGTACAGGCCGGTGGCCTGGCCCATGTGGGCCTGGCTGGGCATCTGGGTTAGGGATACCCTACTTGCTTGCCTTCTGCCAACATTCTCCCCACCCACCAGCCCCTTCCGTGCCAGCTTAGCCTGGAACCAGGGAGTCCCAAGAGCTGCTGGAGCAGTGGTTGCCATGAAGCAGGATCTAGTGGCTGATTTGCATAGGGAGGTGATTTCCATACCTGGGGTAAATTTCCATATTCCTGCCTCAGAGCCTGTCGGGGCAGGGAGGGGAAGAGGGAGAGGTCTTTTGCAATTCAAATGAGCATGATTAAGGTTTTCTCTTGGAGGGAAGCCTGGACAGAGGGGTTAAGCTGCTGGCAAATGTCTGATCTGCCCGGCTGGGTTGTAAAGGGAAGTGGCCTGGGCAGACCCCTCACACCCTCTCTGAAGCCCTGAGACCAGCTGGGAGTCAGGCAAGGCTTCGTAGTAGGGACGACCAGCCAGGCTCCATCCCTTCCAGTCCCTGGACTCAGTTTACCAACCCATGTCCTGAGGATGCTTGTGAGCTTGTGGAGCATGCTCTAGTTCTGAGCTCAGGCCCACCTCCCAGGAGCTGTGAGATTAGCACTGGCTCGAATGGCCGAGAAAGTGTGAGGTAGGAGGAGGAAATGAAGGCTGAGGAGGTGTGAGGGCCAGTAATTCTGAGTTCATCTCCACCGCCAATCTGTGCCCATGGACAAGTCAGTGTCCTGTCTTCTGGCCTGAGGTTGGGCATTGGACGTGGGTCTGAATGTGAGGGTCTCTGAGGCCCTTTTAGCTCTAAGATGTTTGATTGTTGAGCACACTCAGCTCCTTGGCACACACCAGTCAGCAGTGTAAGACGCACCTGATGTCAGCTGACGGAAGCCCAGCTGGAAGCCCCTGGACCAGGTCCCAGCTGCCCTGCTCAAGCCCCGTATGGTCCAGCCATGCTCAGTCCCGGCTATGAGTGGGGAAGCACAGTACCCGCCCCCTAGGCTCCTGGCCACACACTCACACTCACTATATGTGGGAGCAGGAAGCTAAGGGCTGGCTCCAGGAGTGGCTGCCACAGCTAGTGGTCACTCCACCAGGAACTCCCCAGGTAGAAGGGTCTTTCCTTCAATCAGTGTGAGCTCCTGGGGTCCATTGAGCCCAGTTTGCCTTCCCTTCTCAGGAAGCAGGAGAGAGCAGTTTCCTGGCTGCTCCAGGACCCAGCACTGAGAGCTACAGTCTCCCTGGGCGGGAGTGGGGAGAGGGGTCAGTGCTGGGAGAGTCCAAGGCACTTCCCCCAGGGTTTTCTGCAGCAACTCCAAGTGAGGGGTATTTGCAAACAGCAAGGTAGTGTGGGCATGGGTTTCAGTTTCTTTTTCTTTTTTTTAAATATTTATTGTTGAAAGCATTACACAGGTCCTCCTTTTCCCCCATTAGCCTCTTTCAGCTGCTCCCAACCCCTCTATCCCTCCCCGCCCACCCCACCCCATTGTCTGTGTCCACGGGCGATGCATCTATGCACACAGGTTCATTGGTTGATCTCTTCCCACCCTCCCTTCCCTCTGAGGTCCAATAGTCTGCTCATGCATCTATGTCTCTGGGTCTGTTATTGTTTATCAGTTTATTGGATTCATTAGATTCCACATATGAGCGAGATCATGTGATACTTATCTATCTCTGACTGGCTTATTTTGCTTAGTAAAATACTCTCCAGGTCTCTCTATGCTGTTGCAAATAGTTAGAATTCCTTCTTTGTTAAAGCAGCATAGAATTTCATTGTGCAAATGTACCAAGCTTTTCTATTCACACATCTGCTGACGGGCACCTAGGTTGTTTCCAAATCTTAGCTATGGTGAATTGTGCTGCTATGAACATAGGGTTGCATATATCCTTTCTGATTGGCATTTCTGGTTTCTTGGGGTATTTTCCTAGAAGTGAGATCACTGGTCAAATGGGAGTTCCATTTTTAGTTATTTGAGGAAATTCCATACTGTTCTCCACAGTGGCTGTACCAGTCTGCATTCCCACCAGCAGTGCACGAGGGTCCCCTTTTCTCCACATCCTTGCCAACAGTTGTGGTTTTTAGCTTTGTTGTTGATTGCCATTCTGACAGGTGTGTGGTGGTACCTCATTGTCATTTTGATTTGCATTTCTTGGCTGATTAGTGACTTTGAGCATGTTTTCATGTTCTCTGGGCCTGCCTTCTGCTTTCTTTTGAAAAGATTCTATTTAGATCTTTGCCCATTTTTTAATTGGGTTGTTTGTCTTCCTTCTATTAAGGTGTATGAGTTCCCTATATATTTTGGAGATTATGGAGGTTTCAGTCTCTACTCAGTGATTTACTAATCAGTAGTCTTGGGCAGTTATGAACCCCTTTGAGCACAGGTTTCCTGTCTGTGTAATGGGGTTAATGGAGCACCTACTCACAGGGTGGGGAGGATAAATGCTGTCATGTGTGTAAATGTTCACTACAGAGCGAGGTGCGTAGTAAATCCTTAATGCATGTCACCTAGTAATTAGTTCTTATTATTTGAAAACCATGTTTTGCTGCCAAAATGTTTAAAATGCTCTGACCTGGGCCTGTCTCCTAGTTTATGGAGAGGAGCGTGGGGTCAACACAGGAGATGACTTTCCCAAGGCTTAGGTTTCTTCTGTAGCCCTTCCCCACCTGAGAGCCTCCTCCACCCTTTTGTTTTGTTGTTTTTGGACAAAGCTTCTCCCTCCTCACCCTCCTCTCTCAGCAGTAGCCCCTGCAGCCCAGGAATGTGGGCCCAAAGCAGGGGGACAGGACACTGGTGGGTCATTCCACTTGAGGGGAAGGACTGGTGTTGGGACTCAGAAGACACTGTGTGACCTCTGCCAAGGCCCTAACACTCACGGAGTGGGGAGAGGGAGGGCGGAGCAGAAGACCTGATAGTGCAAAGCAGGGGAATAAGCCCTGCATCTGTGGCAGCCAAGTTCCTAGGTGCCAGGCACTGAGCCCGAGTTCCCTCCCTCTGCTCTGGTGCTGAGCCAGCCTCAGCTTCCTCACCTTAGATGAGTGTGTGGTGAGGAATGAGTGAAAGGAGACTGCCTCCTCACAGCTTTCAGAAGTGTGAGCTGCTCTGCAAACCTGAGCTAACATATCTCACCTGAGCTTCTACACACGTGCCCCTCGTAGCTGCACGGGCATCTGGGTGCCTGGCTACAGGCCCCTGCCCCGGAGATCCCTCATCGCCCCCCACCCCCTTGCCCCACTGCACCTGTGAAGAGGTGAGGATACAGGCAGCTGGCCTTTTACTGACCTTGAATCCCTTGGAACCTCTTCCCCCTCAAGGCTGGGTGAGAGGTGGAGGGTGCTGACCGTTAAAGGGCCCTTGGGCTGTTATGAAGGAAGGCAGGCCTAAACGTGGAGCTCAGTGGTTGGTTCCTATTTTGCTGCCTGCTGCCTGCAGGCCTTTAGCTGCTCACTTCTCTGGGGAGTGCGGTGTCCTGACCTGTGACTGGCACGTGCAGTACTGGGCATCCTGGGATCCCTCGAGCCTGGAGATGTGCTGACAGGAGCATTGACACCATGGTGCTTCTCTGAGGGTGGGTGCTGGGGCAGCCCATCCACCGGGTTCCTTTGAAGGTGGATTTCTTTCTTTAAATTATTTTATTGATTTTAGAGAGAGGGGAAGAGAGAGGGAGAGAGAGATAGGAATATTAATGAGAGAGAAACATCATTGATTGGCTGCCTCCTGCATGCCCCCTATTGGGGATCAAGCCTGAAACCAGGCATGTACCCTGACCAGGAATGGAACCAGCGACCTCTTGGTTCCTGGGTCAACACTCACCTCCTGAGCCACGGCTGGGCTGAAGGTGGATGTTCGGGGTATGAGGAGTTTTGACCCGGGTGGGGAACCGGCTTCCCAGACTGCATCTGTTGTGCATGGCCTGGCTCCCGGCCTTGCTTTCTGGAACCCGCACAACTCCCAGGATGCTCTTCACTTAGCCCTTGACTGTGAAGCAGCCAGGCAGTTGTGCTGACTGTGCCATGTGTGTCCCCTAGAGAGAAGGGAGCCATGCAGAGAGCCTGAGGGTCCCTTTTTTACCTCAGATGGAGAAGAATGGGGACTGAATTTTCTTAAAAACTTAGAAGGTGGTGGTGAAGTGCCTTACATGTATCAAAAGGAGAGCTGGGGGAAGGCAGGGCTCCCCTGAGCAAAGAGGTATGGGGAACCCTGTCTGCCGAAGCCTTCCCACCACGATTCTGTGGGAGGGGCAAGGCCTCAAGTCCATCTTGTGACCAAACACATGGAAAAGATCACCAAGACACTCACAGAGACCACATGTTGCGAGGCCTGAGTTAGTCAGTTTGCTCGGTTTTACATCATGAAAACCCCAAACCCATAGCTATCCAGCAGGAGAGGGACCTGAGAGATCTCTTGCCTGGGGCAGGAGGGAGAATGAGACCTGAGCACTGAGCACTGAGCATTCAGCTTGGGAAAAGGAAAGGGGGCGGGCCCCAAGGAGTCCTCCAGGCCCTGCTGCAGGGGGCTGCTGGGTGCCCTTGCTGCCTGCAGCCTGGAGGTGAAATGGCCTGGCCAGGACAGCTGGTAGGGACTGGTGCCCAGGCCCCCAGCTCCTTGGGCAGTTGTCCACCCCAGGTCTCCTGGTCCTGCTCCTCAGGCACCCCTGGGCCCCTCACCCCTGGGGGGCAGGAATTCAGACCCTGTTTTGTTTTCAGACTTGAGGGAAACTGAAGGGCACCTAAGCCACTGGCACAGAGGCCTGTGGAAAACAAGTTTTCCTGACTGTCCTATGGAGCTCTGACCACTGTGCCGTACTTCCCAGCTCCTAGTTGGAATCTCAAGTCACAGGAAAGCGAGTGTGTCCGTGGGTCCTGGCATGAGTGGCTGCACTGGGAAGTCTTGGGTTTGGCTGGCTGCCCAGTAGTGCTCCCAAGGCTCTGGTGACTTCAGTCACTGTGCCCAGCAAGTGCCAGGCAGTTGCCAGGTGGCCACAGAGTGGGGCTCTGGCAGGCGTGGGGCTCTGCTGGTAGGAGCTGAAGAGAAGAGGCCAGCAGAGGGAGAGAGGTTAGGCCTTGCCCAGTACTCTGCAGTGTTTATGGCAGAAGTGAACAATCCTGCTCGCACAGTTCTTCAACACTGCGCTTCCACCTCCCTTGCCCAGAGACTTACTCCTCAGGCCAACTCACATTCTGCTGCCAAAGCCATGCAAATCAGGGCCTTCAAGCTGCAGTGAGGGGCGAGGCTGGTGCCAGGGAGACTCCTGCATCTGCCCAGGGACAGGGGTCCTGCCAGGCCCAGTCTGCCTACCCAGGGACAGGGGTTCCGCCAGGCCCAGCCTGCCTGCCTGATGTCAAGAGGAGGGCAGAGTGGATGTTGCTCTTTACCCCCAGGCGCCTCCTGCAGAACCATCTTTGGCATTTGTCATCAGGACTCTGCTGGGCATTAGTTCCATCCTGGCCTCAGAAGACTCATCTAGCATTCTGGGTTCCCCACTAATTCCGGGTGCCTTTCCTCTCTTTTAATCACTAACTGTCATTTTCTATGGACAGGGTTCCCTCCCTGTCCCTCACCTCTCACTCTGAGGGAGGCTCTTCAGTATAGATGGATGGGACCCAGGCGCATGGGTTGGGATGCTAAGTGGGGGCTTTGGCGAGTTTTCTGACGTCAGCAGTGATCCATGCTCGGGTGAGAGGAAGCCCGCACACCGTGTTGGAGGCGTGGGTTTTGTCTCCCCTGGATGATCATTCCCCAGACATGCCCAAACGTGAAAAGCTCTGCCACTTTGTACCTATCGCTCCCCTTGCTGGGACCTTTAAAACTCACATTCTGCTGTCAATGGATAGAGTGTAGCCCTGTGGATTGAAGGGTCCCAGGTTCGATCCTGGTGAGGGCACAAGCCCAGGTTGGTTGGCTCGATCCCCAATAGGCATGCAGGAGGCACCCGATCCATGATTCTCTCATTCTCTCTCATTGTTTCTCTTTCTCCCTCTCCCTCCCTCTCTGAAATCAACTCAGACATATATATATATATATATATATATATATATATATATATATATATATAATAGTAGCGCCTCATCTCAAAGGCAGGCACAGACCCTGATGTCTCCCAAGGCCCCTCCCAGCCTGTGAGCTGGGATCTCAGCTGGCTGGCTCTCCCAGTACTTTTGTGCTGGGATCTCAGGGCCCAGGGGTTCCCAGGAGACTTTGAGATTCAGAGGCCTGGAGAGACGCCAGCTGGTGGCCCTTCCAGCTTGACACAGACCTCACCTGTTTGCCTCACCAAGACTTCCAAACCTTTCTGAGTCCTTTCTCCCCAGATCTTCCCTCTGTCCATATCGAGTGTATGTGTGTATGAGTGTGCAGGATGAGCAGGACAGAGGGAAATGGTCAGGGTGCTATGGTCCTTCCTGTGCCTTCTGGGAAGGAAGAGAAAGCCCACGTGCATTTCAGTCATTTGCCTGAACCTGAAGACATCAGAGATCAGCCCAGCCGGCGTGGCGCAGTGGCTGAGCATCAACCTAGGAACCAGGAGGTCAGGGTCCGATTCCTCGTCAAAATACATGACCAGGTTATAGGCTCCATCCCTGTGGGGACGTGCAGGAGGCAGCCAATCCATGATTCCATCTCATCATTGATGTTTCTCTCTCTCTCCCTCCTCTCTGAAATCAATTAAAAAAAAGTTATTAAAAAAAAGACTTCAGAGATAGAAGAAATTTCAAAAATCATCTACGATCCCCCCTCTTGATGCTAAATTGCCTCTTAATTAAAAGAACACTTCAGCAACATCCCTGAACTAAGCAGCCTTTGCTCACTATTCCTTGCAACAGAAGCTCCATCGATGGAAAAACTCTGCTTGCAAAATGTTTCCTATATGAGAAGGTGAAGCCTGCTTCTCAGCAGCATCCCCTGCCTCCCTTTGGCCACTGCTCTGCTCTCTGCGCTGCAGGCGAGGACTGTGTGGCTCCCAGGCCAGTGTTTGGCATTTACACGTGCGCTGTGTCCTAGGCCCCATACCATGTGATTTCAAGGATTTCCTCTTGAGTTGTTTTTTAAAAACTTCATTTTGAAAAATAAAAGTACAGAAAAATAAAAATTCAGACATACGGAAAAGAGAAAACACAGTTTCACAAAAAATTAATAATCTAACAATTATTATTTGGCACACTTATTTGCTCCATTTTTGCAAAATACATTATTTTTGACTTTTTATTGTAGACAGTTTCAAATGCATACAAAAGTAGAGACAAATACACTGACCCCATATACTCCTTGCCTACTTATAATGACCATCAAGTTTCTGCCAGTCTTGCTGCTAGAACATTTTCTTATACGTTACGGACATGATTACATGTAAATCCTAAATATGGCAGCATGTACCTCTAAAGCATGCATTCTTTAACCAGAATACCATTATCGCACTTAAAAACAGAATGTCTCATTCCTGCTCACAGCACTCCCAGGAGAAGGTTTTGTCTGAAGGCCTTGTTCTCTGAGCTACACATCCTCTCTGCCTGGTGGGTAACATCTGGGCTCTCTAACATCTTGGTCTTCATGCTCTTTGCCCAATTTCTTGGGGGTGCTTTTAAGAACTGGAGCCTGGACTGAGCTGATGCTCTTGGCAGAATCTGCACTGACCTGCAAGCCTACTGATGCTCAAGACAGCACGGCCCTGAGCACACGCCTGCCACACATTTCCAGGCCAGCATTGAGCTGTGGTCAACAGGAGCTCCTTTTGCACATGTTTTTGTAGCACCAGCTTCCCTCTCCCTCCCCTCAAGGGAGTGCAGGGTGTTTGTTTCCACAAGCAGTAACAAGGCCTGTTCCCTGTGTCTTCTAGTGGGAAGTGCACTAGATTCTCTTGGAGATTTGGCCTCTTTAAAAATGTAGAATATAACATGCAGACAGCTTTTTTTTTTTTTAAGTTTTTGTTTTTTGTTAATCCTCACCTGAGGATATTTTTCCATTGATTTTTTTTTTTAGAGAGAGTGGTAGAGAGAGGGAAAGACAGAGAGAAATATTGATGTGAGAGAAACACATCGATTGGTTGCCCCCTGCATGAGCCCTGACCAGAGCCCAGTCCAGGGAGGAGCCTGCAACCCAGGTATCTACCCTGGATAGGAATTGAACCCGGGACCCTTTGGTCTACAGACCAACTCTGTCCACTGAGGCACAACAGCAGCCAGGGCTGCATATAGATATCTCAATGGTTGAGTCTCTTAAACTATGCACACTTGAACTTTTTTTTTTAATATTTTTTTACAGAGAGGAAAGGAGAGAGATAGAAAGTCAGAAACATCAATGAGAGAGAGACATCGATCAGCCGCCTCCTGCACACCCCACAGTGGAGATGTGCCCGCAAACAAGGTACATGCCCCCCACCGGAATCGAACCTGGGACCTTTCAGTCCGCAAGCCGACACTCTATCCACTGAGCCAAACCGGTCTCTGCGCACACTTGAACTTTTAATCACCATGTGTGTCAGCTATGCTTATTTGTTGTTAGTTCCAGTTTGAGGTGGGTTATTGGTGAAGAAACTCATGCTGTAGCTGACAGTCTCTTCCCAGTTTTCTAGGGTACCTGCCAGGTGAGTGAGATGTGCACGTCATGGTGATGTATGTGCACTGTGTGAAAGTGTGCCTCCTGTCTAGCTATTATTCCGGGCACCGCCTCACATTGTCATCTTTTTCTGTGTGTGAGAACATTTAAGCTCTACTCTCTTAGCAAGTTTCAGTGGGATAACACGTGTTATCCACTCTAGTCACTGTATTTATATGCGTCCTCAGAGCACGTTCATCTTATACTGCAAGTCACCACCCTCTTACCAGCCTCTCTATCATCCCCTGGCTACCACTGCTCTGTTTCTATGAGGTTGACTTTTTTTATGTAGTTTCTTTCTCTCCTTTCCATGGTGGAGTGTAAGAGCTTTTCTGAATCCGTGTATTTGCGCCAATCAGGGACCTATGCTCTGGGGCTTGCAGCTGTTCAGTGGGTACCGCAGCTGTAGATTTTCAGGCTCCTAATAACATCCACCCTCCCCTTCAAAGTGATGTGGTCTCTGCATCTAAGCTGTTGGCTCCAGAAGGTACCCCAGCAGCAGTGGGGGCTGCCTGGTCAGGGGAGACCCATCCAGCAGTCTCTGACCTTCTCCTGGAGTATAGCTATCCCTTAACTCGACAACAAACACTCCCTGTACGACCATCAGCTGTTTTTTCTGTCTGCTCTGGGACATGGCTTGAGACACGTCCATCTATTCTGCCTCCATTTTTTTTTTGAGGTTGACTTTTTTTAGATTCCACACACAGTGATACTATGCATTCATGGCCAGCCGTGTTGTCTTTTTCCGTGTGGCTTATTTCATGTAACATAGTACCCTCAAGGCACGTCCATATTGTTGCACATAGAAGGTTTCCTTACTTTTCATGGTAGAAGAATGTATTACTGTATGTATGCTGTACCGCATCTTCCTTATCCATTCATCTGCGGGGAACTATGGTGTGTCTGTATTTTGGCTGTTGTGCAACAGGCCACAGTGAACATGGAAGTTCAGGGAGCTCTTCAATACCCTGTTCGCATCTTCTTTGGCAAGATGCCCAGATGTGGGATGGCTAGTCCTACTGAGCAGATTGTAATTTGACTATTGCATTTTACTACCTAATATAAATTAAAAAAGTAGATTTCTGGATTAGCATACTTGTCAAAACAGAATTCCCTAATTAAAAGAAACATCTTCAGATTACTTTCTTCCTTTCTAATTTTTATTGGGGGCAAAACAACACATAAAATAAAATTTAAACAAAGCATAAAATTTGAACATAAGGTTTGCCATCTTCACCATTTCTAAGTGTGTAGGCCACCCTTTCCTGTCTTCTATTTATGGAGGTGACTTTCACACCTTAATGTGCTAATTCCTGTCACATTTTATCCTGTTGGTTTGGCCTCTGAGTAAAATCTACCAAAATATTTTCCAATCCTGACTCTTCATCCAGTTTTCGGCATGAATCTTACTCTGTGCTGTGAATCACCCTAAACTCTATCACCCTCTTCCTATTCCCGTGTCCAAGCATCCATTCAAGTCTAACCCTGTTTTTCTCTGTGTTGGACACTGAATACAGTGCAATTATTGGGAAAGTTGGGTAAGTAGAGGACTTGGAAATCGAAGTTTTGATGCTTACTCGAGTCTCTGAAGCTGTGTGGCCTGGGCCAGGCATATCTCCTCTGGGGCTTGACTCTAAAATAATGTTCCTGTGTCCACATGTGTGTGTCCTGTCTTATTTTTCTGCAAGTGGTTGCTGCTGCAAAGAGACACAAGGGTGTGGAGGTAGAGCGTGCTAAGGTTTCTCCAAATGGCACCTGTGAGGGCCCTGCACTTTCTCAGCTCATTGGGGTTTCCACAGCCGTTCCTCAGCCATCTGGGACAATCATCCAGCACCCACTCTTGTGGGACATGTTCAGGCCCTCAAGGTACAAAGAGATATCAGATCAAATAATCCACATTCAACGGGATGCAAGAAGGCTTCTAGGAGCTCACACTTTCCTGAGGGAAACAGACTCTAAACAGCATGACATGTTCACTAAGAGATGGAGATGAGAGCTGTGGGAATAGAAGAGGAAATCCTTGTTTGCTTGAACAAGCTTTGCAGAAGACGTAGCACTCATCGTTTGGAGGGTGGCTGTGTGTTCTAGGGCATGACAGTTGGAGGGAGCAGAACATGCAAAGCGCCTGATCTAGACGAGGCTTGCCTGTCTGAGAAGCAGCCCAGAACCCACAACCAGACGTTTCTCAGCTTCCAAAGCTTGGTCACTAGCTTCATTTCCCTGAAGTTTCACCAGATTCCCAGGGAAGTTGCCTGATTGGGAATTGTGACCTTATTTTGACATTGAGAAAACCTAAAGCTCCAGAACAACTTGCGTTGGCACTCCTTCCCATGGACTTCAAGTCCAGGACTTTTTCCTGGTACGTCTCACTGCTCCCTGTGTAGCATCTCATAGGGCAGAAGTCCCTGGGGACCAGTGTCACACACAATGGGGTAACTGTGCCTCCTTCTTCTCTGGGAAAGAGGGGCATCTCCCTCACTGTTCAGAGACAAGTAAACTGAGTTTGGGAACACTGGTTGGCCTCTTCTCAATCGGAAGCAAAGGGCAGCAGCAGAACCCAGCGGGCTGGATCTTGGCACAACACTCCCGGCACCACTTCCAGCCTTTCAGATAGAGGGGTGGAGAGGCACAGGTGGAGCCAGATAGTGGGGCCTGGGAGAAAAGCCAGAGCCAGCTCGGCAGTAAATGAGGGCAAGGTAGTTCCCTTCAGGAAGATCTGGAGGGAGAATCAACAGTGTCAGCGTCACCTGTGAGCCAATGCCGCTGTTTGCCTACATCCCTGAATCTCGACCGGGACCCCCACATGCTCCAAGCTCCTTCTCACGGGCTGTGGATCAAGAGAAAAGCCATATCTCCTGAACAGTGGCATCAGAGTCAGTATGGAAACTGCTGTGTGGAACGGCCCCGCTACATGCCCAGTGCTGAGCTGTGGGTCCTCCCCACCTTTCTAGGGCTCGGTCTCCCCGGAGGTCCTGGCTGGCCCAGGTACCTCCCATCCCACCATGGAGTTAGCCCAGGGTTCAAGGACAATCAGGCAGAGGTACCAGTGCAGGTAAGAATTCATTGTATTTTATTTTTCTTTAATATATTTTTATTGATTTCAGAGAGTAAGGGAGAGGGAGAGAGAAAGAGAGAGAGAGAGAGAGGGGGGGGGAAACTTCAGTAATGAGAGAGAATCATTGATCGGCTGCCTCCTTCGTACCCCATGCTGAGAATTGAGCCTGCAACCCAGGCATGTGCCCTGAGCAGAAATCAAACCCCGACCTCCTGGTTCATAGGTCAACACTCAACCACTGAGCCACACCAGCCAGGCTACCTTGTTCACTATCACATTCCCAGTGACAAGAACAGTACCTGGCATATGGAGCGTGCTTAATGAAAACTTATAGAATGAATCAATGTGATCTGATGTCAATTTTTAAAGTTGCACCTTGTAAGTCATGTTTAAAATGGTGTTAAAAGGTGTTTTAAAGGTAAAAGCACTTTTTCCTTTAAGTTGAGGCTTCCAAGGCAGCTAATTCTAGTCTGTTGGTCCTTATCATCCGGATCCCCCTCCCAGATCTTATATGTCACCTTAGTTGATCTCAAAATCAGGCTGCTGTCCGGGGTACACTGGTTGTCTTGCCACAGCCCTTTTTCTTGGGCACCCATAGCCCCTCAGCTTTTGCTCTCCCCTTGCTGGCCCCGTTGCTCTTGGAGTTGCCTCACAACCTTACAGGAAAGGCCACACTTGGCTGTTGTTTAGAACAGAGCAGAGAGAAAAGGGTTTCCGTGAAAACTCCAGAGGAGCTCTAGCCAGTGTGGCTCAGTGGATAGGGTGTTGGCCTGTGGACCAAAAGGGTCCCAGGCTCGATTCTTAGTAGCAGGCTCCTCTCTGGCCAGGGCTTGGTCAGGGTGTGTACAGGAGGCAACCAATCAATGTGTTTCTCTGTCTCTCCCTCTCTCTCCCTAAAAATCAATGGAAAAATGTCCTCAGGTGAGTATTAACATCAACTCCAGATGATTCTCTTAGACTCTAAGACTTAGAGAATTCATGAGGTCTGAAAGGTTGGTGACCACTGTCTTAAAGAATTTCATTCATCTATAGGCAGTGTGTGTGTGTAACTCAAGACAATCTTTAATTGAGTAATAACCATTTGACCTAAAGTAGGAGAAAACATGATATGATGTCAGAGAAGGCAGGGAGCCCTCGAGTGGGGTTTTTCAACTACACGCATATCTCGAGCCTCTGACCTGTGTTAGACCTGTGGTGGCCATTTAGGGCATCAGAATGAGTGTCATCGTCCCAGTTCTCAAGGAGCCCATGGCCTAGTGGGAGAAAGCACACAGACAAATGAGGAGGCACAGGATGCATATCCGTGGCTGGTGAAGAGGCTGTTTGGCTCCAGAGAGGAGAGGCTAAGTGAAGGGGACCATGCAGGAGGGATGGGTTCATGAGTATGTGGGGTTAGACATGAGTGATCATTCGATGGGCTGCCATGCAGGGTGCCTAGAAGAAAGGTAGCAGGACAACAAGTGGAAGAAGACAAAGCAAAGGTGTTAGGCAGGAACCAGGTCACCCAGGGCACTAATTCCATCCTATTCTAAGACATGTGGACTTTATTCCAACACTATTGAAGGTCCAATGAAAACCAGAATAGTTTTCTGATTGCAAGTTCTAAATATATTCACTTGTTCATTAATTCACTCATTAAATCAAGACATTGTGAGCTCCTGTCTTTACCCCATTGTGTATTCTTGCCTCCTTTGTGATAGATTAAATCAGTATATTTTAAGCTCTCTGTTAAGCAGAGTGCTAGGCTCTGGGTATATGGTATGTATAGTCATTTTCTTTTTTTTAAATTTTCAATTATAGTTGACATACAATATTAGATTATGTTCAACATACAATAAAGTGATTATATACATACACATATTCATATACATATATGTATACATATAACTTATGAAATGATCACCTCAATGAGTCCAATACCCACTTGACCCTGCACATGGCTATCACATGTTATTGACTGTGTTCCTTATGCTGACTGTGTTATAACTGCCAGTTTGTACTTCTCCCTCCCTTCACCCTTTAACCCAATCCTCCAAGCCCCCTTCCCTCTGGTAACCATCAGTTTGTTCAGTGTGTATGTTTGTTTCTTTTTTGTTTATTTTGTTTTTAGATTCCACATATAGGTGAAATCCTATGGTATTTGTCTTGTGACTTTTTTTACTTAGCATGATAACTTCTATGTACATTCGTGTTGAAACAAATGGGAGACTCTTTTATGGCTGAGTAATATTACATCACATTTATGCACCAGGCCTTCTTTATCCCTACATCTATCAGTGGATGCTTAGGTAGCTTCCATATCTTCGCTATTGTAAATAATGTTACAATGAACATAGGAGTGCATATGTCTTTTTTTTTAATGTGTTACATGTATACATAACTTCCCATTGCCCCCCCCCTTCCAGGTATACTCTAACCCCCCAGTGTCTTGTGCTCATTGGTTATGCTTATATGCATGCATGCAAGTCCTTTGTTTGATCTCTTATCTACCCCACCTCTCCCTAACATTCCCGCTGTAATTTGACAGTCTGTTTCATTCCTTACTGCCTCTGTATCTATCCTTTTGTTCATCAGTTTATAATGTTCTTTATTATCCACAAATGAGTGAGATCATGTGGTGTTTCTCCTTCATTGACTGGCTTATTTCACTAAGTATAAGGCTCTCCAGTTCCATCCAGGTTGCTGCAAATGGTAAGAATTCCTTCTTTTTTATGGCAGCATAGAATTCTATTGTGTAGATGTACCACTCATCTGCTGACGGGCACCTAGGCTGTTTCCAAATTGTAGCTATTGTAAATTGTGCTGCTATGAACATAGGGGTGCATAAATCCTTTCTGATTGGTGTTTCTAGTTTCTTAGGATATATTCCTAAGAGTGGGATTGCTGGATCAAATGGGAGATCAATTTTTAGTTTTTTTGAGAAAACTCCATATTATTCTCCACAGTGGCTGTACCAGTCTGCATTCCCACCAACACTGCACGAGGGTTCTTTTTTTCTCCCCGTCCTCGCCAACACTTGTCATTTGTTGATTTGTTGATGATTGCCATTCTGACAGCTGTGAGATGATATCGCATTGTCATTTTGATTTGCATCTCTCGGATAATTAGTGACTTTGAACATGTTTTCATGTGTCTCTTGGCCTTCCTTCTGTTGTCTTCAAAAAGGTTCTATTTAGGTTCGTTGCCCATTTTTTTATTGGATCATTTCTCTTTCTTTTATTAAGTTGTATAAGTTGCCTGTAGATGTTGGAGATTAAACCTTTATCAGTGATAACATTTGCAAATATGTTCTCTCATGCATTGATCTTTCTTGTTGTTTTGTTGATGGTTTCTTTTGCTGTGCAAAAGGTTTTTATTTTGATGTAGTCCCATTTGTTTATTTTTTCTTTAGCTTCCATTGCCCTTGGAGCAGTATCAGTGAAGAAGTTCTTTCTCCATATGTCTGAGATTGTGCTGCCTGTGAATTCCTCTAGTATTTTTATGGTTTCCCATCTTATGTTTAAGTCCTATATCCATTTGGAGTTTATTTTTATTTTTTTAAATTATATCTTTATTATTCAGATGATTACATTTGTTTCTCTTTTTTCCCCTCCATAGCACCCCTCCACCCAGCTCCCACCATTCCCTCTGCCCTTACCTCCCTCCCATTGACCTCATCCATAGGTGTATGATTTTTGTCCAGTCTCTCCCTTACACCCCTCACTCCTTTCCCCCTGAGAATGATCAGTCCACTCCCTTTCTGTGCTCCTGATTCTATTATATTCACCAGTTTATTCTGTTGATCAAATTTTTAATTCACTTAATTTTTAGATTCACTTGTTGATAGATATGATTTTGTTGTTCATAATTTTTTGGCTTTTACCTTTTTCTTCTTCAGCTTCTAAAAGAGTACCTTTCAGCATTTCATATAATACTGGTTTGGAGTTGATGAACTCCTTTAGCTTTTTCTTCTCTGTGAAGCTCTTTATCTGCCCTTCAATTCTGAATGATAGCTTTGCTGGATAGATTATTCTTGGTTGTAGGGTCTTGCTATTCATCACGTTGAATATTTTTTGCCACTCCCGTCTGGCCTGCATCGTTTCTGTTGAGAAATCCGCTGACAGTCGTATGGGTGCTCCCATGTAGGTAATGAACTGTTTTTCTCTTGCTGCTTTTAATATTCTCTCTTTGTCTTTTGCTCTTGATATTTTAATTATGATGTGTCTTGGTGTGGTCCTCTTTGGACTCCTTTTATATGGGGTTCTGTGTGCTTCCTGGACTTGTAAGACTATTTCTTTTACCAGATGTGGGAAGTTTTCAGTCATCATTTCTTTAAATAGGTTTTCAGTATCTTGCTCTGTCTCTTCTTCTGGCACCCCCACAATTCTGATGTTGGTATGCTTGAAGCTGTCCCAGAGGCTCCTTACATTATCTTCACATTTTTGGATTCTTTTCTCTTCTTGCTTTTCCAGTTGAATGTTTTCTGCTTCTTTATATTTCAAATTTTTGACTTGATTCTTGCCTTCCTCTAGTCTGCTGTTAGGACTCTGTATAATATTTTTTATTTCAGTCAGTGTCTCTAGTTGGTCCTTTTTCATCTCCTCTAGCTCTTGCTAATTTTATCCATCTTTTCTAGCATATTCTTGAAAAACCTTTTATGTGTGGTTTTGAACTCTATATTCAGTCATTTTTTTCCTCCATTTCTTTTGTTTGTGAACCCTTCCCTTGTCTCAGCCTTTTCACTATGCCGGGAGAACTTCTGTGTTAGATTCAGCCTTATGATACCAGACTTGCAAAATGGAAGAAGCCTCTGTTGAGCTTGGGATGGGTGGAGTCTCAGGGCTTAAGGGACCACCTTGCCTTCCTGTCGGTCCTGCCCTCCATGGTCCCTGAGTCTCACGTGACTGGGTAATCGCTGGAGCGGTCCTTGTGCGTGTGCACCCGCAGTGCCTCTAAACCACTGCCTTTCCGGCTCCCGTGCACTCCAGGACCACATGAGTCTAGGTCCCCAGGGTTTCACCCGAAACAGGGGCTTAGTGGAATCAGAAGTGGCACAGTTGGGAGGGCCTGTTCCCCGCCCACTCCTAAAAGCCAACGGCACAATCAGCAATCAGTCCTCTGCACAGTGCCATGAGCGCCACCAGACCTCTGATCTTTTGCAGTTCCCCTAAATTTTCGTGCACCTCTCCCTTCTCACAGTCCAAACTCCCCCATATGAATTTCGGCTGGATCTGGGGTTTAGTGTCGTAAGATAAGGGATTCAATGCCTTTAAGGGTCTCCATCTCCCTCCTGCCAGAGAAAACCAGCCAAGTATTCTGGCACCCGTTCTCTCCACACGCGTGTCTCCATACCTCAGCTTTTTGCAGCTCCTCTGGGTCTCTGTCAGCCCCTCTCCTTCCCTCTAGCTGTAGAACTTCCACTCAGCCAGCTTTCCTGTGGTTCTGGATGATATCCATTCTGTCTTTTAGTTGTAGTTTTAAAATTGTTGTGCGAGGCAGCAGTGTAGGTGTTTACCTATGCCACCATCTTGGATTCCTCCCCTGGAGTTTATTTTTGTGTGTGGTATAAGTTGGTGGTCTAGCTTCATTTTTTTGCATGTATCTGTCTAATTTTCACAACACCATTTATTGAAGAGGCTGTCTTGACTCCATTGTATGTTCATGCATCCTTTGTCAAATATTAATTGAGCATAGTGGTTTGGGTGGATATCTGGATTCTCTATTCTATTTCATTGGTCTATATGTCTGTCCTTGTGCCAGTACCAGGCTGTTTTGAGAACAGTTGCTTTGTAATATAGCTTGAAATCTGGTATTGAGATACCACCTACTTTATTCTTCTTTCTCAGAATTGCT
This sequence comes from Lasiurus cinereus, assembly GCA_011751065.1. Lineage (NCBI taxonomy): Eukaryota > Metazoa > Chordata > Mammalia > Chiroptera > Vespertilionidae > Lasiurus > Lasiurus cinereus. The sequence continues at coordinate 44,780,911 of JAAGEH010000005.1, forward strand.
GTGGATATTCAGGTTCTGTTTTTATTCCAGATGAATCTTTGGAGAGTTCTTTCTAGGTCTGTGAAATATGTTGTTGGTATTTTAATGGGTAGTGCATTGAATCTATAGATTGCTTTGGGTAGTATGGACATTTTAATGATCTTTCTGATGTACTGCTGGATTCGATTTGCTAGAATTTTGTTGAGGATTTTGGCCTCTATGTTCATGAGAGATATTGACTTGTAATTCTCTTTCATTGTGTTGTCTTTATCTGGTTTTGGTATTAGGGTGATGCTGGCTTCATAGAAGGTATTTGGAAGTGTTCCTTCTTCTTGAATGTTTTTGAATAGTCTGAGGAGCATAGCTTTTAATTCTTCATTGAATGTTTGGTAAAACTCTCCTGTGTAGCCATCTGGTCGTGGGATTTTGTTTGCTGGAAGCTCTTTGATGACTGCTTCAATTTATTCCATAGTTATTGGACTATTGAGATGTTTAGATTCTTCCTGATGGAGTTTTGGAAGGTTATATTTCTCTAGGATTATGTCCATTTCCTGCAGGTTGTCCAATTTGTTGGAATAGGTTGTTCATAGTATTTTTTAACAATCCTTTGTATTTCGGCGGGGTCTGTTATTTCTCCTCTTTCATTTCTGATTTTGTTTATTTGGGTCATCTCTCTTTGCTTCTTGGTGAGCCTGTCTAGAGGTCCATCAATCTTGTTTATCCTTTCAAAGAGCCAGCTCTTGGTTTTGTTGATCTTTTGAATTGTTTCTTTGGTCTCCATGTTGTTTATCTCCTCTGTGATCTTTATTATTTCTTTCCTTCTGCTTACACTGGACTTTTCTTGTTGCTCTCTTTCTAGCTCTTTGAGTTGAAGAGTTAGGTAATTTATTACCATTGTTTCCTGTGTTGTGTTTTTTTTCAGTAGGCTTGTAGAGCTATGAACTTCCCTCTCAAGACTACTTTCACTGTGTCCCATAAATTTTGTATTGTTGTGTTGTCATTGTCATTAGTTGCCATGATGTTTTTTATTTCTTCCTTGATCTCTGGTTACCCAGTTGTTGTTTAATAGCATGCTGTTTAGTCTCCAATGTGTTTTATTTCTTTGTATTGTTTTTATTGTAGTTGATTTCTAGTTTTATGCCACTGTGATCTGAGAAAATGCTTGATATGATTTCTATCTTCTTGAATTTGAAGAGTCTTTTCCTATGACCCAACATATGGTCTGTCTTTGAAAATGACCCGTGTGCACTGGAGAAGAATGTATATTCTGTGGCTTTGAGGTGAAATGTTCTAAAGATGTCAATTAATTCCATCTGGTCTAGTGAGTCTTTTAGGATTGATGTTTCTTTGCTGATTTTTTGTTTAGAGGATTTGTCCAATGGTGACAGTGGGGTATTAAAGTCTCCTACTATGATTGTATTGCTGTTAATCTCTCCCTTAATATCCGCCAGGAGTTTTTTATTTATTTATTTAGGTGACCCTATATTGGGTGCGTATATGTTTACCAGAGTTATTTCTTCTTGTTGGATTGTTCCCTTTAGTATTATGAAGTGGTCTTCTTTATCTCTTGTTATGTCCTTCACTTTGAGATCTAATTTGTCAGATATAAGTATTGCAACCCCAGCTTTTTTTTCATTCCCATTTGCCTGAAACACCATCTTCCATCCCTTCACCCTTAGTCTCTGTGCATCTCTTTTTCTGAGGTGGGTTTCTTGTAGACAGCAGATATATCGATCGTGTTTTCTTATCCAATTGGTTACCCTATGTTTTTTGATTGGAGCATTTAATCCGTTTACATTTAAAGTTATTATTGATAGGTACTTATCTGTCACCATTTTTATTCTCTACCCCTGTGTTCCCTCTTCACTTCTTATTTCTTTTTTTACAGCAGACCCTTTAACATTTCTTGCATTGCTGGTTTGGTGGCAATAAATTCCCTTAGTCCTGTTTTGTCTGTGAAGCTCCTGATTTCACCTTCAATTTTTGATTGAAAGCCTTGCTGGGTACAGTATTCTTGGATTCAGTCCCTTCCTTTGCATGACTTTGTATATTTCATTCCATTCCCTTCTGGCCTGATGAGTTTCTGTTGAGAAATCAGTTGCTAGTCTTATGGGAGTTCCTTTGTAGGTAACTTTCTCTTTCTCTCTGGCCACTTTTAAGATTCTTACTTTGTCGTTGGTGTTTGCCAGTTTAATTATAATGTGCCTTGATGTCAGTTTTTTGGGGTTCATTTTGCTTGGGAGTCTGTGAGCTTCTTGGATTTGTGTGGGCTTTTTCTTTCCTATATCAGGGAAATTTTCTGTCATTATTTCTTCAAACAGGTTTTCTATTCCTCGCTCAGTTTCCATTGTTTCTGGAACTCCAATTATGTGGATGTTATTTTGTTTTGTGTTATCCCAAAGTTCCCTTAGGCTCTCCTCTTGCTTTTTATTTTATTTTTTTCTAGAAACTGCTGTACTTGAGTATTTTTTCCTACTTTGTCTTCTAGCCCACTGATGCGGTCCTTTGCTTCTTCTCTACTTTTGATGCTTTCTATTGAGTTCTTTACAGCTGCAATGTCATTTTTCATTTCTTCTTGATTATTCTTCATTTCCTCTTGGTTCTCCTTCATTTCCTCTTGGCTCTTCTTCATTTTCTCTTGGCTCATACTCTATTGTTAATTTTGACCTCCATTCTTTTCAGCCACCTATGACTTTTCTCTGAACTCTTTCTCTGGCAGGTTTATTTCTGCTTCTATTTCGTTTACTTCCTTTTCTGGTGATACCTGCTTTTCTTTCGTATGTGGCTGTCCATGGTCTGCCCATGGTCTTTCTTCTCCGAGTGTCTGGTTATGTAGTTCTCTCTCCTACATTGATTTGAAGGCACAAACTACAACATGGCCAGGTACAACACATAAGGCACTTATCCCAGGCAAAATCTGACCTTTCCATGTGGCGTGTGAAGCTCCTCTGAGTCCGAGTGTTTGCACCAATTGGAGAGTGGTGTTCTGGGTCCCTTGACTGTTCAGTGGGTGCTGCAGCTTGCTTTTTAGACCATCATAGACATCCACTTCCCCCTGAAAGATGGCATGGTCTCCACGTTCACGCTGGTGGCTCTGGGAGACAAAAACCCCATGGCAGTGGGCTGCCTGGTCAGGGGATCCCCGTCCAGCAGTCCCCCACCTTCTCCTGGAGGATAACTATCTCTTAACTTGCCAACAAACACTCCCAGTGTGACCCTCAGCCGTTCTCTCTGTCTACTCAGCAACAAGGCTCCGGACATATCCATCTATTCCACTGCCATTTTTTTTTTCATGTCTCAGGCACTCTAGCAGATGCTTACTTTTTCGTCTAGCTTAATCCTCAAAGTGATACTCCAGGGGTCATCGTCATGACAGCCCTTCACTCCCTTGCAGCAGCCTCAGCAGCCGTCATAGACAGTGCATTTCAAATTGCCAATCTGGCAGACTGCCCACAGAATCATTCCTCCTCCTCCTCATCCTCCTCGGGGGGCTGCATATGTCTTTTGAATTAGCATTTTGGATTTCTTCAGATAAATACCCAGAAGTGGAATTTGTGGCTTAAAGAATTGCTCTATTTTTCATTTCTTGAGGAAACTCCATAAGATTTTTAACAGTGGCTGCACTAATGACGATTCCAATCATAGTGCCCAGGGATTCCCTTTCCACACCTTCACAGTACCTGTCTGTTGTTTGCAGATGACAGTCATGGACAGGTGTGTGGTGACACCTCACTGTGGTAGCTGGCATCTCCCTGGGCACCAGTGCTGTGGACCATTGTTTCTTATGTCTATAGGCCATGTGCACATCCTCTTTGGAAAAGTGTCTGTTCAGGTCCTTTGCCCATTTTTAATTGGATTTTTTGTTTTTCCAGTTTTAAGTTGTCTGCATTTCTTATATATATTGGACATTAACTCCATATCAGATGTGTCATTGGCAAATACCTTCTCCTATTCAGTAGGTTGTCTTTTTGTTTTGCTGATGGTTTCCTTTGCTGTATATTATCTGTTTAGTTTCGTGAAGTCTTCTTTGTTCACTTTTGCTTTTATTTCCCTGCCCGAGAGTACTTACATGTATGTATGTATATGTATGTATACATGCATACATACATATACATATATATATATACATATACATATATATATATATATATATTGCTAAGAGCAACATTGGAGAGTTGACTGCTATGCTTTTTTCTAAGAGTGACATGGTTTGTAGTTCCAAATTTAAGTTTGAAGTCCATTTTGAGTGTATTCTTATGTGTGGTATGAGAATGACTCAGCTTTATCCTTTTGCATGTGTTGTGGGGTTTTCCAAGCACCATTTATTGAATAGACTGCCTTTCTCCCTTTGCATAGTGCTACCTCCATTGTCACAGACTAACTGACCTATTGCCGTTGGTTTGTTTCTGGCCTCTGTGTCCATTGCATTGATCTGCGTTTCTCTCCTATGCCAGCCCCACGCTGCTATGGTCATGTGGCTGTGGTATAGTTTGATGCCAGGTGGTAGTGTTTCTCTTCCGGATTGTTTGGGCCATCAGGGTCTCTTTAGGTCCATGTCAATGGCAGGACTATTGGCTCCAGTTCTGTGAGAAATGCCACTGGCATCTTGATACGGATTGCATTGACTTTCCAGATTGCTTTGAGTAGTACAGACACTTTAACAATAGTATATCTTCCTATCCATAAGTGCCGTGTATGCCTCCATCTATTTCATCTTCCTAGATTTCTTTCTTCAAAGCCTTATATTTTTCTGAGTACAGGTCCTTTGATGCAATTGTGCTTAAATGGGGTTGTTTTCTTTTTCTTTTTACTTGAAAGTTTTTTAGTTCATTAACCCTCTCATGGGAAATCTGCAGTCACCACTGATAAAGTCGCTGGAGAACCTTTGCTCCTGTTGTCTAGTCTCCAGCCCACTGTTTGCAACACCACCACTGGCCTTTGCAGTCCTCTGGCCTTTCTCATTCTGTTCTTGCATTCCTTTTGCTGTTTTCTTGAGATCTTCTTCTCAGACAGGCCATGACTTACATATCTATGTTTGGGTTCATTTTTCTTTGCATAACTGAAGGAATCATGAATCATGGCAGAGCTGGTTGTCTTGCCAACACCAAAGCGGTTTCTGAATCCAAATACAAAGATGGCATTAGGTGTGGGCTTGTGCATTTTGGCTAGTTTCCCCATATTTCTCTCTTAAGTACTATTGTATGTCCTGGCTGAAAGATGTTAATGGACATTTGTTTCTGTTCAGTAGCCTGTTAGTCATGAACTTCCTGGTCTGGATAATTGGTGTGTTGTTCATGAGAGTGGTCAATCTTTAATCAGCCAAGGAGAAAAAGAGGAGAATTGTATAATTACTCTTTCTGATAGTTCATAAACGTTGATTAAAATGCAACCAATATCCAAATACTAATTTTTTACTGAATTCATTTATCAATTCTTGTAGTCTTTTGGTAGAATCTTTAGAGTTCTCTATGTATAATATCATGTCATCTGAAAATAACGAGTTTTACTTTTGCCTTTCCAATTTGAATGCTTTTTCTTTATTTTTCTCCTCTGATTGCTAAGTCTAGGACATCCTCCACTATGTTGAATAAAAGTGTTAAAAGTTGGCAATTTCTTATTTTTCCTGATCTTCAGGAAAATGTTTTTAGCTTTTCATCATTGTACAAGATGTTAGCTGTGGGTTTGTCACTTATGACCTTTATTATGTTGAGGTATGTTTTCTCTCTTCTTACTTTGCTGAGAGTTTTTATCATAAATGGATGGATTTTGTCATATGCTATTTCTGCAACTATTGTTATGGTCATATGATTATTATGCTTTGTTTGATGTATGTGGTATATTATGCTAATTGATTTGTGGATATTAAACCAACCTTGCATCCCAGGAATAAATCCTACTTGATCATGGTGTATAATCTTTTTAATATATTTCTGAGTTCAATTTGTTGTGTGTGGTTTTTTTTAGGGATTTTGCATCTCTATTCATCAGGAATATTGGCATATACTTTTCTCTATTTTTTTTTTTTGTATGCCTTTGTCTGGCTTTAAAATTGGGGTAATGCTGGGTACATAAAATGAATTTGGAAGCCTTCCCCCCTCTTCAATTTTTGGAATAGTTTGAGAAGGATAGGTGTTAAATCTTCTTGCAATTATTTGGTAAAATTCCCTGTGAAGTCATCTGGACCAGGACTTTTATTTGTTGGGAGTTTTTTTTTTTTAATTACTGATTTAACTTCATATGTTATCGAATATTCTAGCTATTGTTCTGTTCAGATTTCCTGTTACTTCTTTATTCAGTCTTGGCAGATCCTTCCTTCCTCCCTTCCTTCCTTCCTCTCCCTTTCCTTATTCCTCTCCTCTCCCTCTCCTT